>MU167223.1:319468-352505 GCA_015951145.1 Cronartium quercuum f. sp. fusiforme G11
GCTTATGACTCTTTAATTGAGCCTGAGTCATAGTTACTAATGTTACCTGCTTAAATTCTCATGTTACACTTCTTTATTTATATGTAATACTTATATTACACCTGATTACTATATGTAATCATGACATGTACAGTCTGTGGAACTGCTGCGCAGTCCTCCTCAACACACAACTACTCTATGCTAAAGTCTTGTTTTCTCTTTCTCTCTCTCATCATCTGTTCTTGTCCCTGTGCCTACATGTCAGGTTTTTTCCGTTGCTTCTTAGCTTCTGGCTACATAGCCACTTTTATCTCAAGACTGTCTACTCAAACCTGATACTCCAGGGTACTCAGTTCCTCAACCTGTGTTTTCTTTCAAGAAGACCCAGTCTTCTTTTATTTGGGTGGTGCTATTCTTTCAAAGTCTTTTTTTTTTCTCTGTTTGGTCCTCAATCAAGAAAATTATAGCAACCTATTCTCATAAACCATTTGGTCTAAGATTTGGAGAATTTAGCATTGGTTAAAGTTGCTGTTATACTCTGTCCTGTGATTCTCTCAGTACTTCTTGATACTACCCATTTAGTTTAGCTGTAGTAGTGGTGTGTCTTTTATTGAAGTTGGGAAGATCAAAAAAATCATATCAGCTAGTTACCATCATTAAAATAGTTCTTAATTGTACTCAAGACTTCTATACCAGAGCAACAAACACCCATTGAGACCTCTTGAATTTTATTTCAAAAAACAACCATGATCCTTTGATCCTTAGCACCCACACACTCTCTTTATCAATAACTCCCTCCATTCTTGAGTCTTGACATTAACTTAATGAGTGTCATTGGTTTTGCTTGTTTTGAATACCCTCATTTTATTCCTTGGTTTCTTTTAAGCCCAGCTTATTGAAAGTAGGCTGGTTGACTCTAACCTGGTTCAACTTGGTCTTAGAATTTTTTTTGCAGTGTCTCTTTGGTCTGTTTTCAGGAAACCTGCTCAGTTTGAGCCAGTGTTTTAGCTAGAGATCCCAGAAGTTTATTGATAAGGAGCATTACAGAAATTGGGATACTGTAAGGCAATTCAATGAGTAGTCAAAGGATGAGCAAAGCTCAAGAATACTCATTCAATGTGTTTGGAGCTCAGAAGCTCTTGCAAAATCTACCAAGACCTTGATCCAGAGCTCTTGAGCTCAGCAGATGATTTTTGACCATGATTGAGGCCATTGGGACCCAAGTCTCTATAGGTAAGAGCCTCTGAGAACTTTACATTCCGGAGAGCTACAGGTTTTGTGAACCTAGTTTCATCTGACTAGGGTCCAAAAGCGCTAGTGTAAGTGCTGTGCCTTAGATTGGATCTCAATCAACAACAATAGCACAAATACACACCTGATGGTGGTTGAAGAAGGTGATTTATGAGTGAAAAATAGCGAGAATGAGTGGGTAAGGCAAAATTCCAAAATGTTCATGAAGGAATATATTTACACAAAAATGTGTTCTTGCACAAGCATGTAAAAGATCCTTAAGCAAAACCATTCTAGCTCTTTTAGATCATCACCTGTTCATATCAGTCAGTTCTTTCTAAGGACTAATCATTCTTCAACCTCTCATCACACCTTCAACCCTGTGCCATGTCTATGTGTAAGAAACTATGTAATTCTATGTAATTTTTAGTAGTATTTGAGGTTAGCATTGATGGTTTAGCCTAACAGTATTGATAGATTTATTCCAAGTCAAATATGGTACTTAGTATAAATCATAATTTACGAAAACAGGTTGATTTTGTGAACTCATAAAGCTGCCAACAAGAAGGCTTCAAGCTTTATATTTTTCCTCAGTTGCCTCTGTTCTATTTTTCAACTTCAAGCACTCTCATTGACCTTTGTCTGAGCATTATGAAGGGATGGAAAGAATAGGAAGCATTGATCCGACACCATCAGCATGGGTCGGCAATGGCTTCCAGCATCCTTGGGCCAAGCAGGTGGATGCTAATACCAGATGGGGCATACTAATGAAAATGCTAATCTGAGATTTGAGATGTTACATTATTTTCCCTAAATCACTGTAATGGATTGATGGGACTCAAACACCGCGCGGAATCTCAGGTCACTTTACACAAAGTGAGCCCATAGTGATACAGAGTCACTTGTAAGCTACTCAAAAAAAAAGTGACAACTTTTCGCTTTCAGAAAAAGTGACACTGAGTCATGCTCCTGCCACAGCATGTCACCATAACTAAGTATGTACTTACAACAAAATGCACTTTCAAAAAAATAGAAAAAAATACAAGCCCTCCTTGCCAATACAGCTCAACATAGCAGAATGTCACAGCATGACCTCACTTATCACAACATCTCAGCGCTCTCTGCACACAATGCTTGTGTTCTGTTCTGTAAGTGCAAGGACAGGAGTCGAGCCAGGTCTTTCATCAACATGGGTATTGGTCCAACTGGTCAAATTTACCTCAACTGCACTTGCAAGGACCCTCGCAAAGGATTCAAGGGAGGTTGTGGTTTCTTTGGTAAGCACAGTTCACAAAGCAGTATGTGTTGACTGGAACTGACAATCACAATCTGATAAGCCTGGCTTGAAGTCTACCTTTCTCAGTGTGCCATCGAAAACATTCCGATCATTGTAACACTCCTTCCTTCTTTGTGGCGTAAAATTGAGTCAATCCCAAGGACACCCACCAGTCTAGTTCTTGGTTTCTTTCAATCTGGGGGCCTGCGCATGCTTCGGTGAGCTCTTGTCTTGCTTGCCCTGGTCCTTCTCAATTGCCATGTCAGCAAGTTGTTTCTTCATGCATAAGAACTCTTTATGCAATTCTTCATTCTCTTGAGCTTGTCAGCATTGATTCTCTAAAAGGACTTCAGGGCTAGGAGTTCCAGCATGGGATGAACTAATCAGTATCTGCCCATCATGGATAGTTTTGGTGACTTGCTGTGGCAGGAGCGTGACTCAGTGTCACTTTTCTGAGAGTGACAAGTTGTCACTTTTTTTTTGAGTAGCTTAAAGTGACTCTGTATCACTACGGGCTCACTTTGTGTAAAGTGACCCGAGATTCCGCGCGGTGAAACCTACTCAGATGTAGCCAAGTAGTGGTAGCGAGACGATCATGGGTGGATGCAGGTCTATCCAGGGTCTGATATCAGGGTGAATCCAAAGTATGGTATTACTGTAGGCAACAATCCTCTAAAAGAGGTGGCCTCCGCTTGGGCTCCTTTCATCTCCTTCCTCACAACCGCGTTTGGTTATTGTGTTTTACCTCTCACTTGTTTCTGCTTGTCTTCCTCGCCTGCGTAACTCATAGCGAAGTTGATTGAGCCCAGACTTTGAACTTTTTCTTCTACTCTTGACTTTTCTTACGAACAAAAAACTTATTGATCATGCGGTACGTGGCCCATATCGTCGCTCTTTGAAGGCGTTTGTGGTGTACTCTCGATTTTAAACTCTGGCTTGACGCATACTGACCCATCCTCTTTTGATCATATGTTAACCTCAAAGTGAAATCGTATCTCTTCACATTGGTCAGGCAGGTGTACAGATAGGAAATTCGTGTTGGGAATTGTACACGATTGAGCATGGTGGGCTTGGTTCTGTCTTGAGCCAAATCACTTCCCAAAACAGGGAACCAACCATGAAACTGACGTTGATTGCGTTCTTGTTATTCATTTCATCCAAGGCCTGAGCCCCGATGGACGTGTTGCGGATGAGTCGTCTGCTAAGCGTGAAGAGGTCAGTGTTCTTGTGTTTCACATAATATAAGTGGGTTTTACTTGGTCACTGTCAATTGAGCTGCTTGACCACAGGGCTTCAGTACCTTCTTCTCGGAGACTGGAAGTGGTAAATACGTGCCAAGGAGTATTTACGTCGATCTCGAACCCAATGTGATTGACGAGGTGAGCTCAATTCTTTAACTTCTGCCCAGCAGGATCCTTGCTGATGGAAAGATCAGGTTCGAACTGGAACATACAGGTCTCTGTTCCATCCAGAGACCATGGTTACTGGCAAGGAGGATGCCGCGAACAATTGTTAGTTCATCACTATTTCTTTATACGGTCTAGCGCAATGATTGTCGATATTACTCCCGAAGCGACCTCACAACCCTGCCTTTGCTCGCTATTCTTACAGATGCGCGTGGACACTACACTGTTGGTAAAGAACAGGTAAGCGTAATTCTCACTTTGCACTACCCGTTGGACATGTGACTGAGCATGTTCTTTCAGATTGACGTAGTCATGGACCGAATCCGTAAACTGGCAGACAACTGCTCCGGTCTCCAAGGCTTCTTCATCTTTCATTCCTTCGGCGGTGGTACTGGGTCTGGATTTGGGTCTTTGCTCCTTGAGCGCCTCAGCGGAGACTACGGTAAAAAAGCCAAATTGGAATTCACGGTCTACCCCTCCCCCAAGATGTCGAACTCAGTGGTTGAGCCATACAACTCGGTCTTGACCACCCACACCACCCTCGAACACGGTAAGCTTGATTATTTTTCGCATTGTACATCACGGGGAACCACTGTTGCGCATATCATGTGACGTCTCGGTGTTCTTGACGGCCCATCTTCCGGCAGTGCACTGAGCTAACTGATATGTTCTTCTGTATCATCATCTGCAATGTCTCCATGAATTCATCGTGCGTAGTGGACTGTAGGTATGTAGCCCATCCATTGTGTACTCTGTGTTAACATTTGTCCTGATCCACCCTCATGCTCGCTTTGACATGTATCTTCGGCATCCCTTTCCTTACCATCCTTTTCATTGTGGGCCTCGTGGAAACGTAGCTTTTTGCTGGACAACGAGGCGGTTTATGAGATTAGCCGACGAAATTTGGGTGTCCAGTCGCCCGGATTCACAAATTTGAACCGCCTGATCGCTCAAGTAGTCTCTTCCGTCACTGCATCCTTGCGATTCGATGGCAGTCTCAATGTCGATCTCAACGAGTTCCAGACCAACCTGGTGCCCTTCCCCCGCATTCACTTCCCCTTGGCCTGTTACGCACCCATCATCAGTCGCGAAAAGGCTTTTCACGAGAGCAACAGCGTGGCGGAGATGACGATGACCTGCTTCGAACCGAACAACCAGATGGTCAAATGCGACCCTCGCCAAGGGAAGTACATGTCCTGCGCTTTGCTCTACCGCGGTGACGTTGTTCCTCGAGATGCGAATGCAGCCGTGGCCACCATAAAGACGAAGCGTACCATTCAATTTGTGGATTGGTGTCCGACTGGGTTCAAGCTGGGTATCTGTAACGAGCCTCCTGCCACTGTTCCGGGTGGGGACACTGCGCCTGCGAGCCGCAGTCTCTGCATGCTCAGCAACACCACCGCCATTGCAGCAGCGTGGAGTAGACTCGACCACAAGTTTGATTTACTCTACAGCAAGCGTGCCTTTGTCCACTGGTATGCCCATTCCCCTCTCGTGTATCCTTGGTAGACATGTGGTGATTGCTTTTGTATACTCTCTCAGGTATGTGGGTGAAGGTATGGAGGAAGGTGAATTCTCGGAAGCCAGAGAAGATTTGGCGGCGCTTGAAAAAGATTACGAGGAGGTACGCTGGTGCCTATATTTTTGACCTCTGACCTGAGCTAAGCAGGAATCTTGTATCGATCTAGGTCGGAATCGACAGTGCCGATGCTGAGGATGACGAAGCGCCAGACTATTGAAAGGCGTAACAACCTACAGGGTATCCTGCGTCTTTTTCTGAACAATGCTGACTGCTCCAGTTTGTTTGGAGCTCCAGGACTTTCTGCTTACCGGTATCCTTTTTCATTCAATTGATTGGCCGTTGCTTCTTCCACACACTCGCATTTTGCGTTCATTATTTGCCCCTGACGTTCTGGGTAGTATTGACTTTTGTTTACTCTTTGAATGCGATTTGTGTGACTTCAAGTAGAGACATGTGACCTTTTGCCCTAGAGCCTAAACAACGAGAGCCTCCTCTTGCTGCCGGACCCCGATCCCACGGGTAGCAAAGGATTTGTCCCTTACCTATTTGGCCTGAGCACCCCTCCATGTCTTCTTCGTAAACAAACTCCTAATAGAAGTTGTGCTGATAAGTTAGTAGTACACAACTATAACAGCCAAGAAACAACCTTGTCCCAATCGTCCGTAGGTTTTTGCTAATGCTTGTACATATTGTGGTGTTTGGTGGCCATACCAGCTGCCATGACCACTTCATTCTTTAGCAGATGCCGCCACAAACTCACTAGGCGAGTAACGTCAAGTGATCCAGAAAGGCTGCTGCGGCGTCGATTGATGACGAGTGAAGGCTGAAAGCGGATGACGTTCACAAAAGATGATGTGAACGGCTATGGGGGCGAAAAGTCAGCTAAGGGCGTTCACATTTCAGCTCAGCAAGGGTATGGAGTCCGATAGGGCAATCTTGTGAAAAGTCAAAATAAGAGGAGATACTGTCTGGTGCTGCATCTCACATGGACAAGTCGGGCTTCAGGTGGTGTCCGCCTCACGTGGTCTTGCAATGCCCTCCAAGATATAGACAGAGCCCCTCTAGACGCAATCGCCCTGGAGGGGCTTTGTAAAGCTGAGTGGTCCGCACATCTCGTCCATGACCACGCCTCAAAACTTTGCGAAGGAAGCTGCCGATCGCCGGCACCAGGACCAAGCCGGACTAGTAGTCAGCGGAGAGGGTCAGATCTGGTAAGATACAAACACGGACCTGCGAGGTGCCGAGCACCAGCGCTACCCTTTTGACGATCCAGGACGATCCTCTAAGCCGAGCCATGCGACGAAATACGGCAAATGCCTGGTAGTATAGTTGTAGCTTGCGCAGCAGACAGAACTTGACTCACCAACATCGATGTGAGGCACTTCCGAAGCGTTCTCTTACACGGAGGCTAGGTGTAATGCTAGGCTTCCTCACGACATGTCTCAGGGCCAGTATGATACACATCTTGTACCCTCGAACGGAGGTTTGTTTCTAGGGGCTGTGGTTTGCTTTTGCTGGACTCTAGTGTTGGTTTGCGCCTAGTTCACCTATTTACTAGTCTTGCCACTTCATCATAAAGAGGCGCACTTTAATAGCCCTCACGCACATTCCCTCCCTACGGCGTCACTTTCTTTTCTTTCCCAATCTCAGCCCTGCAGAGCACTCACTACCTTCGTTTCAACAATTCAATCCTTTCAGATAAGGAATTCACCCAACATCTAGGCGGCCGCGCTTCGAGTACACGTACTTGAAGAATTAATCCCTCATTTACCATTTCCCCCGCCCCCCACATACAACAACCTTCTACACCGGAACATGCCTCGTTTATGGACATCAAGAGCATTATCTTTGACTGTATTATTCTGGGCTTCACTAATCTGGGGTCAGGAAAGCAATGCGCCGCAGGATGTGAAGCCCGAAAGATGCGAAGGTGTCGCTACAATAGCAGCTGTCATCCCTGAAATCAAGGATCTCGAGTTGGGTGCCGTTCACGTAGCTATGCGATTTTTCTTCAACAAGCCACATAAACGTTTAGAAGTTGACCAAGCTTGCGTTTCTGTTTTCGAAAATTTCTACGCTCTCAGTGGCCACGAACTCAACGTTATGGTAGGAAATATGTCCTACTCGCTAGCTATGACTGGCAACTTGAGCTTGACCAGCACTATGTTAGTTCCTTGTCTTTTATGATCTTGTGGGCAATTAGATATTTTGCCCGAACAACTCACCATGGCTTCCTGACCAGGTCGACGTGGCACTGTGGAGTGACTCACAATACAGTGGTATCAAACGGAACGATGCGAACACTGACGACCGTGTTCGCAGCTGGCCAACAGTGAGTTGCATTGATTATGAACTGTCCGGACTGAAGAATACGGGGAAGACGTGCTCAATTTCAATTTATAGGTCTTGCTATAGCGACCCTTTACCGGTGGATAGCACATGGCTCACAAATTGGAATACACTTGTATTTTCAGGGGAAGTTTTCTTCAGGTCAGTACCTCACTCAGTACTACACTATCTCTATGAATACCATTGATTCTTTGTAGCCGACTGATCGATTTGGGAATCTTGCGCTTTTTGATGATAGTGTCAATGTGCATGACATGACGTGCGGGTCGCCTACTACGCTTTTAAATATCGTCAGCCCATGTGCATGGAATGCGTCTACAGAGGGCGGACTCAGAGGGACTGGACTCTGCAGGTTTGTCTCCCTCCTCAATTTTTTGATTTTTCGCACCTCAGAAGGTTTTGTCAATGCTTGATCTTTTCATAAACCTACTTTCATAGAGCGTGAAACAGCTAAAATTGTGCTCAAATAACTTCTTCCTTTATAGATGGAACCTCACAGACAAAGTTCACCATGCCGGAGACAAGGAAGAGGGAACAGGTGACGAGAATGGACAGAATGGAGACGATGGACAGGGTGGGGGCGATGGAGGGACTCAGTAGCGTATCAGGGTTTATCTTTTCTGCATTCTTGGGTGATAAGGCCGGAACAACACAGGACCTAGGCAGCCGAACTGGATCATAAGTCAGTTTCCTGAAAAGAGAAGCTCATCTTCATGTGTGTTGATCACGTACAGCAGTAATGTTCATCCGCTCGGGTTCATCACTTTCTCCCCAAGTTTGCACCTCTAAATGTTCGATAAAAGCTCTTCCCCTGTTTTGTTGCTCAAAGTTTTTAAAAGTTCAGATCTTGTGTGCATTGAATATGAATTATCTCTCTTTAAATTTCTAAATATCAAAATTTTGTTCAGGCACCTCATGACGAAAAGACTTTCAAGTCTGGAAACTGACAATTCAGATTTAACTTATATGGTCTTATACCTCAATTGAGAATGAGTGACCCTGACCCTTCCCTACCAGAAGATGCGAGTGGGATTTTTTTTTTTCATTACACACACACCAGCATCCTCCACTGTCCAGTGGGATGAGAGACCCAAAGTTTCGGTGCAAGACTGGAGTTGGCTGCCATCTCTCTCATTGTGGTTACCATTGGAAACCATAATTACACATACATTGTAGCAGTTTTTTTTTTTTTTGAGTGCTTTTGATTTCACATACCGCACTACTATGTAATCTAGCCAACAACAAATCATGCCCTTCAAACTCCATCCGACCTTATTAGTTGTGTTGGGTAGCTAAACTAAGTTGTACACTGGTCTCTGACATGGTGTGTCATGTAATACAAAACCACACTTAAAAACAAAAAGGGAACTCCATCCGAAGCTAGAAAACAGACGAAATATAAAAACTAGCCATATCCCATACAACCTGACTCAACCCATACACTACACTGATCTCACTACCCATACATAAGACTTATGAAATGAGAGAAATAACAAAATTCACTTCCACTTCCTCTTAAACCCCACCCCACATCCACCCAGCCCTTCCTAACTGGGCAGTCTCCACTTTGCGGTCGATGGTTGAATTGAGGCACGTACGTGTCCACGCATTTGCCTCGATTCTTGTCTCTCCACGATTTGATACATAAACAACATCTTGAGAGTATTGTCGGTTCAATTACTGTGCATCCAAGAGTGTCATGGTCCCCAGATCAGGAGGAACACAAAAGTGAATTCTTGCATCACTTTGCCATGTGGCCCACATGCCAACAACAGAAACACTGGGGACTGTTTTTCGTAATGTCGGCCCGGAAAAAAAACTGCCCTTGTAAAACACCCCTCCACGTTTCATTTTTCCATCAAAACTTCGTCTAAAACACACAGTACAACTGAGCCCTTCCGTTGATCCTCCCGGGCTGGTCGAACCAACCAGCGCGCCGATGCAAGGGTCTCGATGCCAATGTCATTCTCGCGTGCCAAGATACGTAGTTCTTCAATGTTTTCAGGTCGGAAATCAACTGGGAGTCCATTGTTCAAAACTGGATACTGGTTGGGCAGAGTCGGCAGCACCTTGTCCACCAAATTAGTCCAAAGGTGTTTGTTCTTGTAAACACTTCCAGCATATTTGTATCGCATGAAGGCATGCCTCCATGTGATGTTATAGATCAATTTCGGAGGCCCACCTTGGGCAATTGGCCTATTGCATTGCATCTGGAAATGCTACGTCACATAGCATGTCTCCATGTGATGCAAGTATGTTGGTGGTGAAAGTAGTCGGGCCTCAGCCCGCGTCTTGATATAAAAAGCCACGTCATTGGAAGGGAGCCTAGTCACCCCCTTGACCATGGCCGGTTTTCCATCCATGAAGATTCCCCTCGTCAGTTGTTTGTTCATTCGATTATCTGGAGAGGTGTGCAATTTCTGAGTGGTGTAGCATTTGGTGGTGATTAAATTACAAATCTTTCCGGTTTAAAATCATTGATGGCTATGTTTTTTGATGATACCAACTTTTTAGTTACATCCTTCCCCTTCTTCACCGCCTCCGTCCATTTCACCGGCGAGAGAACGATTGGTTGAGATGGTGATTCTGTTGAGGCCCGAATTGGTAATTATTTTGTTAGGATTGAGATTGTCTCCCTCAAAGTTGCTATGACCTTGAGGTACGACTCCACCGTGATTTGAAGGCTCAATTTCGACGTGTGCTTGGACTCCGCGAGTGTGAGTAGGGTGGCAATTTCCGCTGACTCGACAGTGATCCTGTCGACTCACCTCAATGCTGTATACATCCATTTTAGCATGTGTCATCTAGGTAAACACTGTGGTGAGCAGAAAATATATATATCTTAGAAAAAGGAGCAGAAGGCTCCTCTTTCTTTATACTTAGTTTGGTACTCTCAGGTGGGGGAGACTCTTAATAAGGATTCATACTTTTTTTCAATCTGTTTTTTTTTTTTTACTAACTACATTAAAAAGAAACAAAAGAAAACAAAAAAAAAAGGAAAGAAAATAGCATGACTCCGTCAGTCATACTGACAAAGCCAAGATCAAATGATACTACACTACGGCAAGGTTTCCCTCGGTGGGGATATTTTGAAAATATCCTCATTGGGTACAGTCCCGCGAGGTTTGGGACACATCCCAGGGACCTTCCCACCCTGGAACATCCGGAGGACCTCGATCGAAGAGCCTGCGGATGTTTCGGGGTCAAAAATATTCCCGCGACCTTTCGCAAACCTCTGCGGAAGCTTCTTCACCGAGGACGTCTTGCGACGATGTTCGGGACCTCCCGGGGCGGTTCTCTGCACCCTACGTTACCAGAAGCTCTTGTTTGTCCTTGCCTGAACTGGTCAGGACGGACCACAGTGACCGTTCGCACTTACCAAACCTTCGTGACTGGAGTCTTGATAGAGTCTGGTCGACTCGACTCGACCAAGAAGTGGACATAGAAAAGGGGCAAAGGATGGCTCAAACATGTATAGACCAAGGATCAAACACGTGTGAGCCATCTTTTGCAAAGAAGGGGCAAAGGATGGCTCAAACACGTATAGATCAAGGATCAAACACGTGTAATCCATCTGTTGCAAAGAAGGGGCTGTCACGAGGCCTTATTCACACAGGTCTTTGGAATCTTAATCCTTGAATATCACTCCTTTATGGGCAGGGAGGCTCTTTTATGAGATGCAAAGATGGTCAGGTCTCAATATTTCCTTGTGAAATATTTCAAAGTCCCAATATCCGACCAACCTTACCAACTGGTGACATCCTGGCAACGTTGCCCAGTTGCCGCCCTCAACCAGCTTCAAATTTCAAATTCCTCTCGGCTTGAAAACTGCCAAGTCCAGAGTCCTGTTCATCCAGCCACCTCACATCACCCAATGCCCTTCACCAAGCGACTTTTCACCTTGAGTGGTCCTGACCATCCACCAAATTCCAAATAGGCCAATTTCAACTCTCTCAAGACTCCAGACATTCCCAAAGTACCCATGGACAAGCCAATCAATGTGGGTCACCTTTGACTGGGTTTGGACTTTGATGCAGACCCTGAGTAAAAAATGAAAACTTCCAGAAATCCTGATACAAAGGTGATCAAAATGGGGTTGAGCAACTCTTCAACCCTGATCACTAACACACACACTGACCTAGATGTCAAGTGTGGGATAAAGAAGCTCAAAGCTGTCAGTCACAAAGAAATAACAATAATATTCTGCAGACAGCCACATAGAGCCCAGAATCAGGTACAAGTTGATCAGCATAGAGCAGGCAAAAGGGATGATAACACTTGAGAGAAAAATGAATGAGAAAAGAGAGAGAGGTTGAACTTACTCTTTCCCAGCTATAATTGAGCTTAGGGAAAGAGTCAGTCAGTTGTGACGCGAAGCCAGGGTGATAGCGCTGGAGGTCATCTAGTATAAGCATATTCATGTTTAATGTTTCTATCTTGTCTACTCGTGCGCCACTGAATTTTTACAAAAAACCCAAGGAGGTGTGAGTCTAGTTGTACTACTTAGGTCTTCTCATCAGTTCACAACCCATTAACCTACTCACCCTACAGCTATGTCACCATGATCTGTGCCAAAGATTGAGAGGTTTTTCATGAGGACTGTACATACAAGCCCCTCATGGCGAAACCCAAAAGTCTCCACCTCCCTACACCTGAAGAGTTTTTAGCACAGTATGAGCCCAAGCCCACATTTTCAAGAATCATGCCTCTAACTGAATAGTACAGCCTGATTGTTTTGAAAGTGCAATATGAGAGAAAATGGTATTTTTCTGAATTTCATCTTCACCAATTTCCAGCTGTAGTTAAAGCTCTAGTGTATATACAAGATGAAATAAATGGGAGGTTCTTTCTGGAGGACCTCACCATATGAAACCATTAGAGAGAAATAGCATGTTTTTTGCGCAACAACACTTCATCACACTTAGCTCAATCTTTTAGATCATGATTGAGCTAAGCCTTGGTTTGCATTGCTGCCAGACCTTTTTGCACAGTCCCTAAGACTGCTCTTGTGCTCAAAACCAAGCACTCAATTGGTTTGGCTGTGCTGAAAGGAGGTACAGGGGATATCCTTGGGCTCAAGCAAGGTGCTCTACACAATATTCTGAGGTTATTTTGATAAGTAAAGATCCTGTGGAGATCATTGAAATCTCCCAGGGATCTCCAGAATCAAAAAGATTCCGAGGGCATTTCCAATCCAAATATTATGGAAATGTCCCCTCGCATAGGGGGACAGGATATTGTAAGAATATGCAGGGGGATATGTTAAAAATATCCCCACCGAGGGAAACCTTGCCATAGTTTAATGATGATCAGAATCACATCAAAGTTGAGTTCAAGGATGACATACAGCCAAGTCAAACTAAAATGGGGATTGGTTGGTTGAGATGAAAGATTCAACAATCAAGTAGGATCAAAATAAGTTGGAATCAATGCAGATGGTTGAGGAGGTTTATTTTTTCATAAGGTAAGACTCATTTCCAGCCTACTTGATCATTGACTCCTTCATCTCAACCAACCAATTCCTATTTTTGTTTGACTTGGCTGTACATCATCTTCAACCTTGATTTTGACTTCATTCTGACCATCATTAGTATCATTTAATCTTTTAGTCCCTGAGGTTTGCAAGGTTACAATGGACTTGCAGTCTGGGTGGTACTGACTTTGGGAAGTGTATAAAAAACAAAAGTAGAACTTGGCTAGCTTGATATCTTGGGTGTGCAATTCAAGGACCTACTACACAAAAACATAAATTTACCACCAAATTTAGAAAAAATGAGAAAACATAGAAAAGTCCTTGAAATCCAAAGGGGTAATAATTCTGCATTCAAACTTGTTCACCACCTTGTCTTCTGCACTGAACCAAAAGACATTTCTTTACCACTGAGTTTAGAAAATTGAAAATGTAGAAAAATCTCTGCAATCCAAGAGGGGTGAGGAAAATCTTGAAAAAATGAAGGTCTTTGGAATTATGACTCCTATGACTTGAGCACCTTAAAAAACATTGTAGGACCAGTCACTGGATTTAAAAAGAGGCTAGAAACAAAAATGTTGAACTAGAGTTGACACTTTTATAACTCTATAAAGGTTGCTCCCCAAAGTTTGCTAGTGTTGGACACAGGTTTCTGACCCTGCACTTACACCACAGGAGAGTGTTTTTAGTCAAATTTGCATAGAACAATGGGAAATACAGATCAGGAAACCACACTACTCTTCTCAGTGCAGCTTGCATCATGGTGGTTTATGTGACCAGGTGCTTTTCTGCTAGGCCACCCAAGATACAACACAATGCCTGCCATGCATGGCAGACATGGACAGCATGGCTGTTAGGTCTGAGTAAGTTTGATAGGATGCTCAAGTACATCAAAAATATGTATGATGGACTCAAGCACCCTGTCATGGTTGAGTAGGAGATACATTAGTGGCATGCACAATCATGACTTTGTACTTTGCAGGCCTCTGATCATTGAGCACCTTGGAGGGCTTTTTCTATTGCCTCCCTCCCTACCTTTGGACTTCAGAGGGAGAGGTCCAATTCCACCCATCCAATTCTGTGATGGAGATATTCAATCATTCTCTCTACAATGAGAGAAACTCAATCAATCTTTCCCTTGGATGCCTCTACAAGAGAGGGACCAATTATGAATCTCCCCCTCTACAGGAAAGTGGGAGGCATTAACTTTTTACCTCCCTCTCAATTCTATAAAAAACATGGATTAATACCAGGTGGTGTTTTGACTGACCTATGTTACATGTGGCCAAGTTGGCTCATGGCTTACAGGTGCACCCCTGACTGGATGGCTGGTTTGTGCTTGAATCATGTTTCTAGCAAACCTCTGTAGTGTCCCTTTCTGTTGAGTCAACAGGGGTCCAGGGATAACTGGGACAGCAGAAAAGATCAAGGGGGTTGAAAAGAGGTCCCAAGATATGAGTCACAGAGAGAGAGAGAGAGAGAAGCACCCTGTCTGTATCAAGGTGACTTGTCAACAAGAGGAGACAAAGAAATTTTTTAGTTCTCTGATTGTTCTCTTTTTTCACCCAGAGCCAGCACATGAGCCTTCCCCTTATGCAAAGTAACTCCCTTTTCTTTTTGTTCAATGCATCATGCACTGAATGGTGTGTACTGTATGCCTGTGTATCACTGCACAGTTCACAATTGTACTGACATTCATGAGCTGACATCATGATGAACATGGATCAGTGACTTGGATTGAATGGACATGAGCAACAAGGGTGGGCTTGAGCCCTTGGGCCACCCCCCCAGACACTAAGGCACTGGATTTGAGAGGGATTCTGAGGTGATTTCAAACATGACACTGTCTGCTCTCATCAATGAGTCACCTTCATATGTGAAAAATTTCCAGAAGTCTTGAAGCACCCTGATATGTATGTGAATGATATATGAGTGTGGTGGTCACCTCCTGCCTACAAGAAAGATCCTGACCTGTACAAGACAAACACATAGGATTAGATGTAATAGAGAAATGATGAGAGGGTCAAGTATTTCTACCTGGTACAAGTCAGATGTAGTGAAAATGAGGCAAGAAAAGGGGTGAGGCTATGTGAGTGTGGTACATGATCTGAGGATAGGTCAATAGAGAAAACAGTTTATACTGAGAAAAGAAGAAAACAAAACATGGTTTCAGAAACATAATATTGCTAGATGAGAAAAATTTGGGAGGACTTACTTTCTCTTTCCAAAGATGAGGAAAGAGAAAGTAAGAGCCTCTCTGGGTTACGCTGATATATGTATCTATATGTGTAAGACATTGATACTATTTTTTGTCATGGCTTGAGTCTTCATATATTGTATTTGTATCATACATGTTTGTGCGCATATTCCTGAGACTTGTCTGAATTGAGGTTGGTGTTGGGCTGTTTCAGGTTAGTTCATTAATTGAATCTAGCCGATTGAATTCCAACAATATGGACAGGGTAAAGAGGTTTGATGGAGAACCTCTCCCAGATTACTGGCCCAGGGGTCAAGAACTAGACAAGACCACAATACAAGCACCTTCTAGTACTAGCATACATAGATGTAAAACACACAACAGACAAAACCCCAACACCTTATTTCTTTTTTTATTATTATCTTGTGCCAACTTGGGCCTTACATGAACATCTTCTACCTATGGCACACCTATATGGATGGTACACAATTCACCCACAGCTGGAAATTTTTGCATGATGGGACTCTTGCTGGTATCTCATAACTTGTCTTGATTCAGGGTCCATGTACAGAACCTAATGGTACTTTTTTTTTTCATGTACACCAGAAGTAAGAATGTTTATGGGGTTCACAGCCATTTTACAAAAAAAAATAGGTGTGAGTTCAAACCCTAAGTTTTTACAAGAAGATATCTTGACCTTTTTTTTTTTTTTTGAAGATTATTCTGGATACCTACAGTGTACAGTAGTGTGTGGGTTGGATGTGTGATGCTGAACTCATGTGTTCCTGTGACTTGATGATAAGTTGGGTATCTTTATGGATAGTAGGAGGTAGCTCTTCTGGAAAAGACATACCCATCAGTAAACTCATGGTACTAGGCTATTTTTTGGACTGCTATATTTCTTTGTACCACAGTGCACTCAATTTTTTTTTTTTTTCGCTTTTGTTTTACAAAGGTGTGCGACAAGCAAATTTCAAAACTGCCATACGGAAGAAATTACAAGTAGATGATTACATACAACTGCTATTGTCTTTCTTCAGTACATCCTCAATCCCAAGAGGTCAAGATATTAAGAAATATGCAAAATGATGGGAAAGCACAGGAAGATGCAACCTTTATCATTGTTCCATATTTTTCTCACTCTTGGATTGTGGGGACTCGTCTACTTTTTCATTTTTCTAAACTCAGTGGTAAATATATGTTTTTGTGTATCCAGAAGACAGGGTGGTGGAAAAATTTGGATACAAATGTAAGAGTAAAGGAATGGACAAGATAGGCTTGGGTAAACTATGGTGTTAATTATGGTCTAAGCTAGCATGCCAGTGACAATGATGATGAATTAGTGGAGGGCAAGTGTGTTGACTATTGGGTTTACTTTAATTTTACTAAGGGAGATCAGGGGACATGAGTAGATTGAGCGATAGCCATGCCAAATAAGTGAGAGCCAGCAATGACTTTTGGTAAATGAAACTGAAAGAAAAAGGGAAAGGGAACGAGATGCAGTATGTATGGTGACGCCGGTGAGATCAGGGAGGTACCCATGACTTGAGTCGTGGGTTAGTGACTGTGCATGTACAGCAGGTGTAAATTCTGTTAGGGATACCTCATACTAAGTTGTCGGAGCACACATGACCACAGGATGTGATGGTATGGGATTAAATAACAGACTGGATAGCCTGGCGGTTGAGGCTGTTAGAGCTTACACTAGCCCTGGGTGTGTGACATGTGTGTGTGACAGTTGTATGTGTGTGTAGTTTGAGATTTGCTGGCGGCTGCTCCCAGTTTTCCCTTGTCAACCTTAGACTTGGGAACTGGGAGCTAACTTGTGCCTCCGTAACGCCGTTGGCACATCAAGCTCCAAGAGGTTATAGCCCGCGCTACTGTGAGATCGACTGGATCAGAATTTGAACCATTTATTTTCAGTGATCTTCTGATTCTCCCACATACGAGATAAAGAGTTGACCAAATCGAAACTCAACGAACTGTTGAATATGTATGATGTTGAGTGCAAGAAGCGTAGCTGCAAAGATGGCAGCAGTGACCAAGGATCTACCCATAAAGATGAGTAGTATTACAAAACTGGAGAGGGATGGGTCTAACTTCCAACACTGGGAGCTAGACATTATGTCATACGCTAGTTTTATACCAGACATGGTAATGTACTTCAATGGTGAACACATGGTAGATGATGACAAGTACAGCCGGGAGTGGGCTGATGTTGGGAATGTGATTATACACTGGAGTATAGATCGTGATCTTGCTCGCAGTCTACGAGACATACAGAGTCCATTTGATAGAGTAGAGGAGTTGCAGAAGCAATTCTCTAGTGTCTCATACGCGGCTCGTCAGGCTATTTTGGAGCAGATTGTGGTGACTTGTTACGACTTGACAAAAACGACTATAGACTTGCACATAAACGAGATGCGAAGCCTATGAGACAAGTTACAACAAGCAGGTACAACTCTGCCAGATGACGTTTACACGTTATTATTGGCAAGATCAATGCCGGCGAGATTCCCAGACATTAGTGTTAACTTTGAGGCATCCATCTTGGCTGACTCTAGTCATGTGGTGACTATCAGCGATATTACAAGAGCTGTAACGGCGGCGGACATGGCATACCGAAGGACTGGAAATGGTCTGGAAATAAACAAGGTGTCTGTTCCAGTATCGACTTCGACATACTGGGATATGAACCAAGATTATTGATGGTGCAGGTGGTGCTGCAAGATAGGACATATTGCTATGGACTGTAATAAGAAGAAAGAGTGGCTACAGAAGAAGGGCTACAATAGGAATGACAGGCCAGTGGGTAGGATGGTCAAGGCAAATGAAGTCGAGGTTGAGATGGCAGAAGTGGATTTCCATCCATGGGATGAATCAAAAGGAGTAACTGTCAGTCAGATCAACATTAATATTGAATCACATTATGGACTATGGGATAGCGGTGCAACTCATGATGTATTCAATAACCAAAAACATTTTATTACCCTCAAAGAAATAGACCCAATTACTGTAAGGCTGGCAGATGGGTCAAATGGGGGGACAATCACAGGGGTGGGCACAGCAAAGGTGGAAGACCCTGATGATCCGACATTATTCCTATTGTTAGATAAAGTGTATCTGTGTGAAAGTCTTAAACACAACTTAATCTCTGGAGTTGCAATGGATGATAGGAGGGTGTTTTTCAAGACAGACAAGAATGGTCTTGCTTTCAGACTGCTAGATGGGCGCGAGATGTGGGCAAAGCGTATGGGACGAAGATGGGTCCTCAAAATTTTGCAGCCAGATGTATCCACCTGTACTACTGAGTCATATGATTGGTGGCACCAGTGTTTCAGGCATCCAAGTGAACATGTGTTGAGATGAATGGTTGCAGATGGGGTATGTCATGGATTGCCAGAACATCTGGATGCTGCGACACCTTGTGAAGTGTGTGCAGATGCGAAGTCAACAAAGACCTCAACAATTGGCCCATCTTTTAAAACAATTGATGGACCTTTACAGCTGGTGGTGGCCGATCTATGTGGACCATTTCCAGAGAAGTCACGAGGGGGATCAAATTATTTTCTCTTGATTAGGGATGTATGGAGTACATTTATTAAGGTCTACACTATTGCTAGCAAGACAGAAGTTGTCACGTTGGTCAGGTGATTCATAGCAGAGGGTGAAAGAATGACTGGTAGAAAAGTGATCCGGTGGCGGGGAATTCCTGAATAATGCATTGAGTTCATGCCTGCTAGACTTGGGAGTTACATTAGAGAAAATGTTACCATATTTCCATGAACAAAACAGTATTGTTGAACAGTCAAATAGAACAATCCAAAGCATTATGCGGTGTCTGTTATTTGGATCGGACCTACCAAAGGACTTCTGGGGTATGGCTGTAATCACAGTGGCTTACCTACACACCGCCAGCAAAAATTACTCGGACAAGGCTGTCCGAGAACACCTCGGACAGGGAAGTCCGAGTTGATCTCGGACGGTGGTTGACCGAGATCAACTCGGACTTCACTGTCTGAGAACACCTCGGACAGCCTTGTCCGAGTAATTTTTGCTGGCGGTGACATAATCGAACCACAAATACAAATACAGATGGCAAGACACCACATGAAGTCTTTCATGGCAGCAAGCCACAGGTGGACCATCTTCGTATCTTTGGATCTTGGGCCTTTGTTCATATTCCAGAGGAATGACGAAAGAGACTTGATCATCGTGCTGTCAAATGTCATTTTGTTGGTTACTTATCAGGGTCAAAGGGCTGGAAATTTTGGAATCCGGTAACCTATACCTTCATTGACTCAGCACATGCAAGATGGCTGGATGAGGACAAGTCAAATAGTATAGCCATGCCAGAGACGGAGTCGCAACATACGCCAGAGACGAATTCATCTGTCTCAGCCATTATGAATGATATGACACTAGGAGGAGTGACAGAAGATGTTAAAATACTAATGAGCGCACTGGGCAACATCACTGATTTGCATAACAAGACCATAACAAGGATCATCCGGGAGCAAGACTCGTTTGTTGAGCGACTTACAGTACTGTCAGCAGGTATTGCTGCAAAACTGCCAAGGACTTTCAAAGAGGCCATGAGGAGCAATGAGTGTGATCATTGGATGGAGGCATGTAAAAAGGAAATTGATATGCTGGAGAAGATGACACTGCCAAGATATTTGTATCGGATGGGCCTATCCGATGTTCTATCACCCCAAGATATGCGATGCAGTGTCAGTAGGATTAGGTGCGATGGAATTACTATTGGTATCTAATGCTCCGACACCATATCGCAGTGTAATTCCATCGCACCTAATCCTACTGACACTGCATCGCATATCTCGGGGTGATAGAACATCGGATAGGCCCATCCGATACAAATATCTTGGCAGTGTGAAGGTATGGAGTGAGGTTGAATTACCAGCAGGGAAGCGTGCAGTATCAACTAAATGGGTATTTGCAAGGAAGTTGGATGCAGATGGAAATGTAGTCAAATACAAGGCGCGCTTTGTAGTGTGAGGGTTTGATCAGCGAGAGGGTATTGACTTCCACGATACTTTTGCACCAACAGCTAGATTTTTATCCCTTATGATTATGTTTTCAGTGGCAGCAAAGAAAGGTTGGAAGCTTTGCGGGTTTGATGTAGTAGCAGCTTATCATCACAGTCCAATAGAGGAAGAGATATACATAGAAAGCCCGGATGGATTTCCCTGTGGAAAAAACAAGGTTTACAGACTGCTTCGAGCACTATACGGTACCAAACAGGCAGCAAGATGCTGGTGGAAATTCTTTTCAAAGGTGCTAAAGAAAATTGGGTGTGCATATTGTGTCAATGATCAATCTCTATATGTATTATGGCACCAAGGGGATACAGCAATTGTGTGGATTCATGTTGATGATGGGCTAATCTGTGCATCAAGTGATAAAATTATTCAGTACATTAGATGTGCTCTTGAGCAATCATTTGATCTTGTATGGCAAGATCAAGTGAAGCAGATAGTTGGCATTAAGATAGAGCTTAGGAATGATGGCATATTTTTATCTCAACCCGTATTGACAAGGAGGATATTAGAAGATACAGGTTTTCTGACATCAAGTGCTACAACTCCAATGGTAGCTGGAACACAACTTGTGACGGCAAGCAAAGATGACATTGCAGTAAATCAATCGGATTACCTATCAATCATTGGATCTCTCAGCTACTTAGCAGTAGGAACTCGACCAGACATAGTATTCACCGTTAATTATCTGGCACGGTTCTCAGCGAAGCCACTGGTGGAACACTGGACAACTGTGAAACACTTATTGAGGTATTTGAGTGGGTCGAGAACGGACGGAATACTTTTTCCTTATGGGGATGTAAATGACAAATTGGAGGTATTTTGTGATGCGAATTGGGGAGGGGAAGCATCACGATCGACACACGGATTCATACTATTCCTATTTGGGTGTCCGATAGGCTGGGCATCGAGGCGACAGGCTTGTGTGGCAACATCAACATGCCATGCAGAGTACATGGCACTTGGAACTGCAACTAGAGAGGCGGTATGGGTGATGAATGTTCTGGCAGATCTTATTGAGGAGAAAAAGAAGGCGGAAATTTACTGTGATAATACGGCAGCAGTCAAGGTGGCAAAGGACTTACATATGACAAAGCGTAGCCATCATGTGGCGAGAGAATTTCACTATGTCAACGAACAGATATATGATGGGGATATTCAGGTGATATGGATAGATTCAGCCTCACAAAAAGCAGACATCTTAACGAAACCATTGGGGCATGTTTTATTTAAATCCTTCAAATCTCTGATTGGCATGAGGAGTGGTATAGCGGTCTAGTGGAAGGGGGGGGTGTTAGAGCTTACACTAGCCCTGGGTGTGTGACATGTGTGTGTGTGTAGTTTGAGATTTGCTGGCGGCTGCTCCCAGTTTTCGCTTGTCAACCTTAGACTTGGGAACTGGGAGCTAGCTTGTGCCTCCGTAACGCCGTCGGCACATCAAGCTCCAAGAGAGGCATCACATACGGGTTGTATCCCACTTAAGGGTCCTTGCTTCGAATCCGAGTCTAGTCACTGTTTTTGGTCGCTTACGTCTTAACAAATTCGACTCACTCATACAGTCAGGAGTCAATTGCCAGTATAGAGTCGTACACTTGCACTCATTAATTCATGCAATTCAGCATTGCCAATTCAAAGGCACAAATCGACCACAACTCAAAAGTAAGTACTTAAAAGTGTTCTGAGCACTTAAAAAGCTTGCCTGTCTCAATGAGAATAGGTAGCAAAACAAATAACAGATAACAGAAACATATGACTAAGCCACATCGATCACTCAAGAAGTTAGGGAAAACTCACCATCCAAAAAAGCACCAATTACTTTTCCAGCTCGAGCTGCATTTTGTCCTGCAAGATCGACAAAGGAATTGGGGACAAAGGCTTATGTGAGCAATGACTCCTTCGAATTCGTGGGAGTCATTGTTTGGAACACATGTGAGTCGCGGTGAGTCGTTTCTGTAATAAGATTCCTTTGATACCGACTCCGACTGTCCGGAGTCGGAGTCGTAGTTAAACTTGCCTCCCTGGGTGAGAGGGTCACCGAGATGACCAGCTTCGATCTGGTTTTGGTCGATGACTTGCAGGGTTTTTTTTTTTTTTTTTTTTTTTTTTTTTTTTTTGGTACTTTAATAATCCTGACTGACGGTAGGTTCATTCTTGATTTTTGAGATTCTTGAATTGGATTTATAGCTTGCTTTCTCCCTTTCACCATGTCAACCTCAGTCTCAACACTTTCGCCCGCCAGCTCCGATCGAACCCAGCCCTCTTCCGTCCTCTGCCAACGCCTCATGAACGTACCCTCCACCCCTGTGAACTCCAGCCCCAACGGCCCAAAGTTTGTTCGACTATGTTGGATTGACATGACAGCCATGGTTCGCTGTCGAGTCGTTCATAGGTCCAGATACGAAAAGATGGTTCGAGCACCACCTGAGTCGCTACTATCTCTGCCGGCCTGCCTAATGGGCCTCAGTCACCACGACGAGATCGCCCCCGGTTTTGGTCCCGTGGGCGATCTCTACCTACAACCCGATAAGATTTCCTACCGTCCTCTGAGCTACGAACCTGAGCATGCGATGGTGATGTGCAGCTTGTTACGCAAACGCGAACCCGATGATCATAGCCTCGATCAAGGTCCGACATTCACACCTTATCCGCTTTGCCCACGCTTCATCCTGAGCTCGACCCTCCAATCAGGCGTGGTGGAGAGCGGGATCTCGTATCTGATCGGGTTCGAGATCGAAGTCGTGCTCTTGGAATCTATTCAACCTCTCGTACCCGTAGATGATGGGATAGGATGTCATGCTTGGAGTAGTCATTCGGCATTGAGATCGGGAAGTAAAGGCCTAGCGTGCATTCAGAGAGTGGTGGAGTGCCTGGAGCAGGCCGGCATCGGAGTTGAGCAATGGCATGCCGAAAGTGCGCCTGGTCAGGTAAGCTCATCGAAGCCTGCGCCCTCCTTTCTGACACAGAGGCCTTTGACCTGAAACCTTAAACGTGTCGCTTGTCATTGACCATTTGCTGTTTTCGTCTCACTGTTGGTCTATTCCTTTTACCTGGATGCCCAAGGTAGTATGAGATCGTGCTCAGCCCTCACGCGCCTTTCCAATCCTGTGACGAGCTTATCTACACCAAAGAGCTCATCTACAGCGTAGCGAACCAGATGAGCCTCCGAGCCACCTTCAGCCCCAAACCATTTCCAAAGGCTTGTCCGTCTTACCCCTCTCTCTTTTCCCCTCAATTTCCACAATCAATCTGACCGACTGAAAACACAATCATAGGTGGCACAGGAGCTCATGTGCATGTCTCATTACATCGACGAAGCAAAGTACGTCTCGCAGATTAGTTTGGCATCTCTTCTTTGTCCGCTCACCTCTCGTTCCGGCTCATCATTTGATTTGGTTTGAACTTTAAGGCGGCCGGACAAGTGCCTCCAACAAGCCCGCCAAACCAAGACCTACTCATTTCTCCATCCTTAAGGCCCAGTAAGGACTTTTTCCTCTATCTTCTTTATAGACCTCAAAGGTGTCCACAAAATACCAATTTATTGATAAATTTGCTTTACGCGTAGTTAATACAAACACACCGGTGATGAGTGTAGTTGAAAGTCATTGGCTAGCAGGTAAGCGCCAAACCACCCAAGCCTGGCGTTCTTTTACCTAGTTTTATATATATATATCTTTTTCGTTGTGTAGGCGTGTTGCTCCATTTACCAGCCATTACGGCCTTCACCCAACCCTCCACTTTCTCTTACGACCGCGTGGGTGAAAACTATTGGACTGGGGGCATATGGGCCTGTTGGGGATCTGCAAACAAGTTCGCATTTCAACCACTCATACTCTTTGGCACTGGAAGTACGCTGATATATGTGAGTGATAGGGAAGCTCCTATCAGGCTTTGTTCATCTTCTGCTGCGGCTGGACTAGTGGTTGAGAAGCACTTTGAGCTGAAAGCTTGTGATTTCACAGCCAATATCTACTTTGCTCTAAGCGTTCTACTCACTGCTGGCTTACTTGGGATCCGTTGAGTCCCTTTGTGTTCCTCGTCCCATGAATTTTGACTGAACTGCAAGCACTGTTCCAGAGACACCGTTGGATCTCTCCCAGCCCGATTGCAGAGGTACTTTCTGCCTGCTTCCAAACCCACGATTTAATTACTAACATCACCCATCAGTTGACCCGTCCAAACTTTCGGCTCAGGACCGAGCGGCGCACAAGATCACGAACTCAATGCCGCGCAACTTGGACGAAGCTCTGCTCGCGCTCGAGAAAGATACAACACTCGTCAAAGCGCTCGGACAAGTGTTTGTGAAAGCTTATGTGAGCACAAAGAAGGTAAGCTTTCTCTTGCTGATCCGGCGCTTAAAATTCACCTGTCTTAAGTTTGGGGACGATTATCAAATACATTAGGCGGAGGCGGAACGATTTAAAGCTTTAGAATCTGATGAACATCGCCGAGTTTTTGCAGTGGCGCATTATTGAGAGGTATAGCAAGGGAGATGGATAATTGGGACTTCTTCAACTTGTTGACACTTTTTGTAAAGAAAAAACGTTCTTGGTTTTTCTTGGCTGGTTTAATTCTAGTTCATTGTGCGCGCTTGGGCTGAGAGTTATCAAACATTGAAATCGTGCTGACATAATCACCACCGCGGCTGCCTTTAGTCAAAAAAAAAAAAAAAAGAAATGGCGATTGTCTGGTGGGTCCTGATATTTTTCGAGCATAAACCAGAAAACATATATTCCCTGGGCTTCAAAACCGCCCGGTATGCTTCTTGCAGCAAGACTTTGGTCGAGATCTCCCTCATTTCGGGTGTTCTCCTGTGCACACACCCATTTTTTAACCCCACACATCTAAAAATTGGGTCCCTCCCCCCTTCGGCCCTGATCAGGAGTCCACAGAGCATCCCCAGCGGACTACGGCAAATCTAGAGTGGAACATTGAGACACTTCACTTTTCTACTGAGAGTCTCCGAATGTAGGAGGTTGGTCAAGAGTCTCCACATCACGTAAAACTACTGCACATGACTCTTTTTAACTCATCTCTTACAACAAACATCAACATGTACGTTTGTACCCAACCTCTTCCAGCAAGACTTTAATCAAGGACCCCTTGACATGAGTAGTCCACTGTGAAAACCTTTTTTTTTTTTTTTTTTTTTTTTTTTTTAAAAAAAAAAACATGAATTCTGGTTTCGCAACCAAATGGCCTCTAAACCTAAAATAAAATTCCCTGGGTATGGTAAGCTAAAAAAAACCCTGGTAAGCTCCTAGGAAGATCAATCTTGGTTAAATCTCATAGCCACTGTTTACTGGTCACTGGAAGCCAGGGCATCCAGTGGACCTCAGAGAAATAAGCATTCCCCATCAAATCTAGTATGGGTGAGGGAGATGCATGGGCTCTGTGAACCAAATGAGACCTGTTGAGTGGTGGATCAACAGTCCAAGATTGATGCCGCAGAAAACTCTCTGACCTACCTCTGCATTTTCTAAATTGAGTTCTCCAATATCCTTATGCAAGATACACTTTTGCGATCTTCCTCTACACATTCAGGGTCTGCTTGACCAAAACACTTTCTGGTGAGTCACTTTGACCAATAGCTCCCTGAAATATTCCCAGATGTCAAGCTAGCCAGCCAGCCAGCCAGCCAGCCGATTGTGGAAAGCAAATAATGATGACAATGAAGTAGACTTGAATTAATTGTAGAAAGGGTACAACTGACTAGGATAATAAAGAAATAATAAAATAAAATAAAAATGGCACGTCTGCAAGTTGTGCAAGTTGTGAGGATGAGCCCTCCGTTTGGTCACTTTGGATCTGGCTCGAGACGTTTCATTGCTGTTCCATCGGTATGATCCAAAAACCCAAATTCCGGTCAGACCGCCGCTCATATTCCCGACGTCCTTTAGAGGTTGACGAGACCCAAACGTACCTGTTTCGTCCCTCAAACAGGCCAAACTCGCAAGGCCCGATTCATCACCCTTTTGGTCCCATAGAGTACTAAGTACTTAGCACTAGGACTTGGCCGGGGTCACATCTTCTCCATCATAATATTAATCCAAAGTACCCGAATCCGTGCGGGATCACAACATTGGTAAGGCCGATTGAAGATAGTTTCATAGCGCCATCTCACGTTTCCAATCGAGAATTTTATCAAAAAGCTGTTGGCCTGTCAAAACCCTGCGCTGCGGTGGGCCACATGCGTGATGTTTTGTCCGTCGGTGATGTTCCCGCGTTGCTCATTCCGCGTGATCGGTATGTCGTCTGCATCGATAAGCACCTCAGTATAAGGTTGAAAAGTCAAGTCGTATTCCAGTGGGGACTGTTCTGTACGGATTATGACCGGGGATGAAGAAAAAGTCGTTGAAGGATGTTGTTCGTTCACACGAAAAGGAAGCATCAGGGGATTTCACTTTCCCGGGGGGGGGGGGGCTGTTGACAATTCTTAGGCTGTTTGTTATAAGTAGATGGGTGTGTGTGAAGATGGGTCACATGCACGTGGCTTCGGTAGCTAATTGTGATTGAGTTTGAGGATTGACCACCCGAAGACTTCTTCCAATAACGGTGAACACTTTGTTCTCGTTGAGTTCTGATGAGCTTCAACAGTTTCTGGTTCCGCTCGGTTCGATAAACTGGGATAGGAAGAAGACCTGGGAAAGAAATCTTGAGAGCTTGTCATTTGTTATGAGGGACCAACTGCAAATCAAACTTGCGTATATCTCCAGGGACCAAATCAGGGAATCCATCGCGTCCTCCTGCGAGTCATAAAATTCTCTTGTGGCAGCTTCCTTCACACTCATTCCGGTCTACGTTCATACAAGCTCATAATGTCTCGCACCAAATTTCAATATCGAACCACAAGCCTGGACCCTCCTCACTACGAGGAAGCTAGGGCGCCTGAACCTACTATCGCACTAAATGACACCTCGATCAGCTATCACCTTATACCTGACGCAGAAGACGCGGAAGATATAGTCGACCCTGTTTTATCACACCAAAATTGGTATCGCTTGCATCAGAAGGGTGAGTACCAAGTCATATTTCATTTCTTGAAAGTCCTCAGAGCCTTTCGCTCCTTACGCGGTGAGATCGCATTGTCCCGCTTGCTGCGAATTTACAATATCTATCCCTTAAGAGGGTCAATGCATCCTTTCTCGCTCGATGTCATGCTTGATCTAAGCAGCTCAAGATTTCCAGTACGAATGCTGACCTGATGACTGTTGATATCTGTCGAGACCAGCTTGTTCTCAATCAGATTTTGGGGATGTGCCCTCGAGAGGAGCAATGCAGCAGAATTGGGAAAATCGCATCCTACCTTCATACCACGAGAACATGAATTGGGAAGGATTCGCACCTGAGCCATTACGCCATTTACGGGACATGACCAACTGCAATGGGCCAACTTCTAGCAAAGACCAGTATGGAATGCTGAGCTTAAGCCAGCTCAACCTCAGCACTGCAATTGTGGAGATGCCTCACACTCCAGAGCCCCTACAGCATCCAAACCTCACAGGTTTCGGTGGTATTGCGCGAGATTGGGATGGTGCCGATGGAGTAGCGACTAGCAGCAGCAAGTCGATGCGAGAAGGGCACCCGAGTCCACAAAAGCAGTTGCGGTACATTCTCGCTCATTTTCGTTGCAAGGCCTCCTGACCTTATAGCGGTGCTTGCTTTTCATGCCTTCCGGTTTACGTGTTTACTTACGCCCCTCCTCACCATATCTTTATAACGCAACCACCACCATTCGCACCGCATTTCTGGTCGTTCTTTTGGCTAGATATCGGGATTGGAACGCCCGCCACAAACCCAGTGGGAGCGAAGGTTCCAGCTACAGCTTCGCATACAACTCTGGTCAAGATCGGCTGTCAGAGAAAGCGCCTGTCTCAGAACTACTTTTCAGGAAACCTAGTATAGTCAGAGGGCCTGAACGGCGCAAGCTTACTATGTTGAATTGCACGCCGGGATTCGGCTCAGCTTTAAACTCCTCCGAACTAGCAGCGAATCCTACCGACCTCACAAAGCCGCATTCCGTCACCGGAGTGTACGATTCAAATGATGTCCATATGATCCTGGTAGACACAAAGAGGAGCCCGGGGCGCTCGTTTCGAGAGACACAAACGAGGTCCGAGACCGTATCAGCCCAAAGCTTTAATTCGTCTTCTTGCCCACATTCCTTATCCCCGCTGAGTGATCAGGTTGTCAATCAAGCACTGGATGAAAACATACCGCAAATTCTGCGCTTAAGCTCTTTCGAGTCATTCATCGAGTCGAAGGAGGGTCGTTCCATGTTTAGGAAATGGCTGGATTCTAGTCAAAATGTCTCGGTGAATGACGACAGTGGGTCCGGAAGTCGACGATCAGGACTGGTGAAGTTGGATCGGTGGACTGATGAACTGAAATGCGAAGCTATACTAAAAAAGCTCAAAGATCAGAGCCAATTGGTACATGGTCTGTTTTTTTTTTTTTTTTTCTCCATCCCCTAAAGAACATGAATGAGCTTCTTTTGTAATAGAAATCATTTCTCGTTTCCAAGATCATCTTTCATTTTCAAATCGCTGACCTTCACGTCCTCTGCTTTCACAGATCTGTATTACGGCGAACGAAGACCCGAAGAGGCTCAGTTAGACCCACTACCTGAGCAAGCCGATGAACACAGTGCCAACAATCTACTGGAAATGGCCAACCACAAGATGCCAGAATTGGCTTTCAGTCGCTTCTGTCTTGTGAGGTCCATGTTTGCAGATGAGTTCCGGGTACGAACGCTTTTCCAGTAAATCAGACGTGGTATAGAAAGCTCCTGAAGTTTCAATGGTTCTGATTTTTGGTCGGAAATATAACAGCGTTTCATCATCAGCAAATTGGTCAAGTTGACCACTGGGAGACTTGGAGGAGAGCTTGCAAGTGATATGGGTGCGCTTGCCGAGGCTTTCGTTTTGACCAATCCAAGAGCCAAGTCAGTGCCGTTCCCTTGATCTTTACCCGAAAAGTCATCTCACGATCCATCAATAACCGTGCACATACTTCACACCACAGAGATAATCCGATTGTTATGGCAAGTCCAGGCTTCACGTGCGTCCCACATTTGTGCTGCTACAAGGCCATAGATTCTTTTCAAATACTGAGAGAGTTCCCGCCTCTGGTGTTGTTTTCGCTTCTCTTTCACATCAGCTCCATGACGGTTCGTCTTTTGACACTGAAGATTCAAGTTTCGATGAGCATCTGACAGCGATTTCCTTGCCAAACAGGGATACACACTACAGGAATGTATTGGAAAAAATCCTGGGATGCTATATGTGAGCATATACCCGCGAGATATATGCTATCACTACATATGACTTACCATCATCATTCTAAACCAGGGACCCGGCACGTCGCCGAATGCGAGAAAGCGTATAAAAAACGCTGAGAAAAGCCTCCGCCCTTGTATGGAACTTATTATCAATTATCGAAAGGATGGAACTCCATTTCATTGCCTGTTACATATTGCGCCACTCTTTGATATTCAGGGGGAGATCACGTGTCAGTTCAAAGCAAAGACATTATTCCTTCGAAAATAAATTCAGTTATTCAGAGAGCTTTAGTTAGCTAATAAGAAAAACGCTTCATTTATTACCCTTCGATCGACATCTTGCTTCAATTTTAGATTTCTTTGCGGGTCAAGTAGTCAGTGAATTACATAAACTTTTATTCAAACCAGGGTTTAAGTGAACATTCGAATTTCTGATCGGACCCTTTTTACGCTCGCTTGGGAAAATAAAAAACTTTGCTACCGGTTTCAGGATGTGACCTCAGAGCTCCAATCACCTAATTTGTTAGAATTCTTATACACGACAGAAAAAGAAAAAGTTATACCAAAGAAGAGAGAAAGTAAGACTTCCTCGGCTGTTGTTTCTGACTCTCCATTGATGTGTAGATTCAAATCGGGCGAGGCTATGGTACATCATCGTAACATCATACGAGAGACGATTGGTGATGAACCGTATTTAGATCAAAATGAGGTCGCAGATAGAAAGTTTATCAATTTGAGTAATACAAGTCCTAAGCGAATGACGATTCCTTGGATTTCTTCACTTAACCGTAAGAGAAAGAATACGACCGAATCGAAGAAAGCACCAGACGTACGTAGTCTTCAGTCGGGAGGTAGGAATTCAGACAAGATATCTTTTTCAACCATCCCACACGCCCCAATTCTGGAAGCTACCTATGCTAGAGTTGAGTGAAAGCGTACAACTGATTTGACGGGGAAAATTCTCTTCCCTCATTCGAATGTTTAAGGCATGATTCATTGACGGTCATATACCTTTTTATTTATTTATTTTTTGCGCTAGATTGTCGTATTCAAGCGCAAATCTCTTGAAATCATTTTTGCTACCCCAGGAACCTTGGTACTGTTAGGTGTGCATTTTTTTTTTTTTTTTTTCTCTCAAACTCCTGATGAACTGCAAGTGAAGCTTGAAAAGTTGATTCATTTACTTTATCAAAAACCTTTTTATCGTGGTCACTTTACGGCTCTTAGGGTTGCCCGCTAGAACAGATAGAGATGTTAACATGTCGGCGCTATTGCAAATGAAGATAACGGACCTTCTCTATGGAGCCACTCCCAAGTTGACACATACCCTTAGGAGTGGGGTATCTGACACTGTGAAAAGGTACGCTGAGGCTGACTTGGCAGTTCAAATGTCTATGAAAGCCAACCCAAAACAACGTTAATATCACCTGCTGAATGAAGTTTTTTTTTTTTTTACCCCAGAGGAGGAGCAGTGTCGTGCTCTTGCCTTTTGAGTCATAGTTTAGACCAAAGCACAAAGTGAGAAACAGTCTCTGGGTAGGGTTATCTCAATTAGACATTCAACACACCTAATCGCGGTTTTTTTTTTTTTTTTTTTTTTTTTTTTTTTTACTGAAAAATACATCGAAATATTGGGGAAAAAAAAAAAAAAATAACACTCTCTGACTCAATTAATCGCTCGTTGACAGTCTCAACCAAAAAAGCTATGGTACACGTACGTCATTTTGATCGAGTTTTGAGATATGATCATTTCAAGAAATTCGCTGTTCATAAATCCCAAGTGAATGAATAGATCGGGGGAGAAACAATGGGTGCTAACATTCATTTTATATTTCGCAATGCGCTCTTCGGTTAAATCTATGATAGCTGACCCCTTTGATGGTGAGCTCTTCTAGAATACCCCTCAACTCAAACCGTTTACCGTTTCCCCAATACAATCAAGCTTTTTGCAGAGGAGCCTTATTTCTGAGTTTGATTTTTTTTTTTTTTTTTTTCGTGCTCAATCAATATGGGCTTGATAGGATCGAAACCGAAACGTATCAGCTTATATAGCAATTTTGGCCACCGCCTCATAGAACAGTTTACACACAATAACCCTCTATGCATTTCAAGATTCATAAGTTACCGATGAAATGCCGACCGACAAAGAATGGTTTGAGCAAAGAGGTGAGATAGAAGATATCAAATTTTGGCTAGGATATGCCCTCCGTTTGGATTCACATTGTATGTTTTATAACCCATCGAACCTTTGTACCTTCTCTCACGTATCTATCTTTTTTTTTTTTTTTTTTTATTGGCTTGTCTGTCTTTCTTTATTTTTTTTTTTACTTACTACTTTCTCCTTCATCACTCATTGAGAACAAAGACTGAATAAAACTTTTGGACCAATCTAATACACACTCTCTCTAATGATTCCTACCGCAAAGAGAGTAAGAGATAAAACAAGTCAAGTCAAGGATGAGAAACAAAAAGAAAAAATTTGACTCAGTTTAGTCTGCGTTACAAGTGTACCACGAGTCAAACCAAGTATAGGAAAAAATAATTGAGGTAAAAGCATAGTCAGGACAGATGTGCTGTAAACCCTGTCCAATACTGTCAACCCTTGGATGAGATCAGGAGAATTTCACCTCAGGCTAGACTAATATAAACAAAGAAACCTTACATCTCATCATACTCATATCTCTAAAGTATATATATATACATATATCAACATTGAAGATAACTGTATATTTATGAGTAAATGTTTTATACGAGTTTCAGAAATGAATAATTATCAAGATTTCATAGTAAAAAGATATTATTATAAATTGAACCCTTTGTAAAGAAATAAAAAAAAAAAGGGGGGGGGGGGAACCATTTAGAAAAGAATAATAATAAACACCCTAGTTACCAGATTTTGTTATATCATTTATCCAAGACAGTGACAGAAACAGGAAAAGATTGAAGATTCAATTATGAATCTCTTTTCCACACAGATCCTTCACGAAAATCCTCACCTTCATCAACTAAAAGGTTAAAAGTCTCGAGCTGTGCCAGTCTGTTGACTCAGAGGTCAGCACTAGGTGACACGTAGTTCGCGAGAGAACGAAGAGAAAGGCAGTACCTGCTCGTAGGCAGAGGTACAGACGAATGATGTGAGAGTTAGTAAAAGGAGACGATAAAGTGAGGAAGGAAAAGACAACCATCATCACATACACCTCTAATACTTATACACATCTCTACATCAGTGAGTACATTCTACTCAAGAACCACGTAGGGTCAACAACACAGG
>MU167223.1:352931-365820 GCA_015951145.1 Cronartium quercuum f. sp. fusiforme G11
CCAAAAAAAAAAAAAAAAGAAAGAGAAAACTCTCAGACTAACAGCTCATGAGTATAAATGATTTTAGTATGTGTTTATCCAATATTGAAAAAAAAATTAAAAAAATCTCAATACTTCAATCTTTCCAAGTGTACAAGATTTTGCTTTTTTTTTTCTTCTTCTTCTAGACTAGTATTATTATTTATTTATTTATTTCGACTTATTCTTGATTCAAATACTTTCCTTTCTATATCAATTCCTCCCCCCCCCCACCTTTTTTTTTTTTTTAAAAAAAAAAAAAAATGATCATAAAAATAAATCAATCATCTAAAAGAAAGAGAGAGAGAGAAAGAGAGAGATAAAAAAAACGAGAGGTACATCTTCGAAATCAATTAGGTACAGTATATCATAATACGCAAGTCAAACAAAAAAAAAAAAAAAGTGAAAAATTGGTATGTTGCCAGAGATGAGAGATGTATTTCAAACCATACCATATCTAAGAACTCAAACTGAGTCTAATAAACTTCGAACGGGGTGAACAGTATGTACAAGGCTTAACAAGAAGAAAAAAAAAGTATCAGATGGTGTGAAGGGAAAGATGATTAAGATTTGAGTGGGGTTTGTTTATTATACACATAGTCTCTTTTCCACATGTCAAAACATCACTATAGGTCACACAACTTCACCAAAGCCCAAGAGTGAGGGTTAGAGGGGTTAGCTTAAGGACGACCGAACCAGGACATCAACCCGCGCCTGCCTTACCAAGTGGATAGTCTGGTCATACCCTTACTCTCTTGACCTGACTGAGCCCGACAGGGTTGGAGAGATAGCAAAGACAGAGAGAGAAAGAGAGAAAGACTTAGCTGAGTTTTACGATCAGATCGTAAATAGATTCAGAGGTGGACCAAGTATAGGAACAGGGGGGGTAATACAGAAAGTGTTCAGGTAAAATATAGGACTATGCTAATACTAATCTGAGAGGCTGTGTATTATACCAATGAAGGAAATTGAGAGACACTGTAACCAGAACTTTATTTAGGAAAGTATGAAAAAGAAAAAAAAATCAAAATTGATATGATGATTACCTTTAGTAAAGGATAAGAAGAAAAATAATCACCTTTGTTCTCTCTCTCTCTCTCTCTCTCTCTCTTTTTTTTATTTATTTTTTTATTTATTTCTTTGCATTACTTGATTGTGTAAAAAACAAGGCTGTGTGGGTTAAAATATTTTAAACGTTAATAAAATAATGAGTTAATCAAGGTTGTTTGTTTTCAATTGAGATTTTTTTAATTCCGTTTTTTTTTTTTTTTTTTTTTTTTTTTTGATACTCTTAAATACCACCCTTATTATAAAGAAGATTTCTTAATTTCTTAGTTCATCATACGTACATAAATTGTACATACCATGACGAAAAAATTGTGAAACACATATTTATGTAGCCTACACTTCTCAGTTCTCACTTCACTTTAAATATGTAACGACTTATACTCAAAGGTTGTAATACATATCAGAAGACGTAATCAGTAATCAGTAACCAAACCAACAAAAAAAAAAAAAAAAAAAAAAAAAAACTGCTAGAATTGGACAGATGCTACAAGATGATCTCGTTTGTGAATCTGAGGGCTGTACAACCTCAGTTAGTTGGTGATGAGGCTAAGTTCGAGAGTATAAACTTGTTGGAAAGGTGAGGGAGGAAAACGGTCAAGACGAAGAAACTGAAAATCAAAGTCGCTCTTTTGGCTATATAGCCTCGTTTCCGATTACACAGCATTCCTCGACGTCATACCAGAGAAGATCCTACGTCATTGACCACTGACGTCAACTAACGAACTACTCCTCAATCGAACCTTGACACCGATCAAGCTCGTCATTTGATTTCAAACCATCATCAACACATCCATCCCGTTTCAGAACACACACACATCACTTATATCCTTATCACTCAACTTCCAATCACTTACCTTTCATCTGGAACCCTCCCTCCTCGCCACTCCAAAAAAAAAAAAAAAAAAAAAAAAACCACTTCCACAAACTTTTGCTTTTATTGTTCGAAGAGAAGCTAGCTCTTTTCTATGTATCTCTTGTAAGGATCTGTGTGTGTGTGTGTGTGACTGACACCCCCTGTTTTTTCTTTTTTTTTTTCTCTTTCTCAGAAAAAGATGATATGGAAAAAAAAAGGGACGAGAATGAGCTGTAATTACATATGAAACTCATGTGGTATATCTTATGACCTAATATTAAAAACAAAACTACCTTCTTCGTCTTTTTTCACACATTAAGAAAAACAAACAAACAAACAAACAAACAGACAGACATGTATTAAAGGTACTCTAAGAAAAACAGATTTCACTATAAGGAAAGAAGTAGACAAGAACATTGAAACAAGTAGCATAAAACATACAAACACTTTTTGATTTTCACTCAAAAGAATAACCGAGGCAGAACGAGAAAAAAAAAGAATGAAAGAAAAAAAAAAAAAAGTTAAAACAGGAACAAAAAAATAACAGTGATTCAGACGACCAAATTCTTAAAACTTTAATTTGGCTCTTCCGATTTTGACACAAACGCTTCCGGATCTTCCTTATTAGTGGGAAATTGAGGATTAAAACCTCCATAACGGTCCATTGAGAGTGTAAGTTGGTGAGCGTCCATAGGATCAGACCTCTGGAGCGAGGTAGTAGATTGAGGCTGTTCTTGACTAAGCTCATGACTCAGGTTGGATGGGTCAACGTTTGAACAGACTTGAGTTAAATGATCGACTTCATCAGCCAAGCGGGGCTTGGGTTTGGGAGGCGAAGAAGGTGGGAATGGGTCAGCTAGGTGAGGGTGATGTTGATGTTGAAGATGGGTTGAGTAACCCTGTTGCTGATGCCCCCTCCTTTCTAGCTTTTGATCCTGGATCCGAGACTCAACCCGACCAAAGTGTTCGTTGGGATTTGTGTGAACGCTTGGATGGAGTTGATAAAATCCTCCTGGACTTCCAAAGCTCGGGCTCAAACTAGGGTAATGCTCACCGGAACGGCCGGCTTGAGCACCTATTGTACTCTTGGGCGATTCAGACTGAGTCGAAGTTGGTGGGCCCATCGAACCCGAAGGCTGAGAATGAGATTGAGAGTGATGGAGCGCAGGTAAGGTGTAAGGTCGGATGTTTGGGGTTCCAGGTGCAGTTGGTGGCTCATACGATTGACCGCGTCCACTCGATTGATCGATTCTTGGATCTTTGTTCGAGCTACGCGTCTCATTGTGACGCACATAAGGATGAAAGCCGTGCATATTGCCGGCATTAGCTGAGTGACCGGGGGCCGACAATCGACGTTCATGAGCTCGCTCCCGATCGGGCTCATTCGGCCAAGCCGTGAGAGGTGCAAGAGTGGGACCCATCGAAACTGAGCCTCCTGGAGTGCCCGTCCGCCCATAGCCCCCACGACCGTCTGAAGTACTACTCACCACTCCGCTTGAGTTGGCCCAATCTGGAAGCTGTTGATATGGATCCAATCTCCCGCTACGTTCGCCCAAGGGCGCGTGAGTGTCGACTACACCTTGCGAGATAGGGTAGATCCTTCCAAAGTAGCTCGGGGGCGAGTACTTGGGTTCACCCGCGCAGAGATTTTTTGAGTCTGGTGCCGTGCGATGAGTGCTATATGCGGTAAATGAACTTCGATGACTAAAACCGTGCTCGGTGTTCGGAAGGGACGCAGATGTGGGAGTTACGGGCTGCATACGAGCTGTGTCGACGGAGGAACTTGCAGATTCTGCCGAAGTAGAGGAGTGTACGGTCTGGAGCAAACTCGAGTTCGAGCTCCGTGGTATCAAACTCGTTCGTTTTCGCTCCCGTGCCGAGTCATCTTCCACTCCACCCGTAGCTCGGTGATCAGGATAGATTCCAGGTGGGACGATGATTTCCCGCAATCGGCTATCCGCCGTCGGCGTTGGTAAGAGGCCCGAATCTAGCGCTGCCTTGGAGTAATAGGCAATCAGGTGCAGCTTGTCACCATCCAAGGTGGTGGATGAGAAGGACTGCTTCAAGAGAGGGTCATTGGGATGCGGTTGCGAGTCACGAGAGGAAGCCGAAAGAAGCTCCGAGTAGATCAAGAAGGCACCCGAGACACGAGAAGCTGCAAATACGAACCGATATCACGATGCAGAAGTAACAGGTCATGTCAGATCTCGTAAATAGGGCCAAGTACTACTGCTGCAATTCCTAGGGACGGTGGACGGAAGAGCTAAGACGGATGCATGCGGCCCCGTAAAAAGAAAGGATGCAAAAAAAAAGGAAAAACAATACACGAACGAATTGCGTGGTCGGATGGAATTTGGAACTTGGACTTACGACTCCATCTCACATGATCCGTCCAACGCTTGATACCGGCTTCCTTTTCTTCCCACACAAACACTGCACCCGGCCTGATGATTTGACTACGCTCGAGGTCAGTGAGCCGACGAGTGATTCTGTGAAGCTTGCCAATGCGACATGCTTCTAGAAGTAAATAAGCATCTCTTGGGGTTTGTATGAGTCCATACCAGGTCTCAGACATCATTGTAAACGAGGGTGGCTGTGAGGTGAGAAACAGGGATCAGTGAGACCAAAGTATTGAAGGCAGGTATCCAGTAGTTCAAATGAGGAAGGTAACAAGCGTTGACACGTAGAAGAGACCGGAATCTCGCCAGCTCCTTCTTTCGGTGGGTTTTGAGTGTCATTAAAATTTAGGTAATTGGACTTATATAGATAAAGGCAGCAAAGGAAGAAAATACAACACCCACACACACACACACACCAAAAAATCAAACAAATACTGACAAGAGGTGCAAGCTGGCGATGAAGATGGTCAGGCGGAGGGTAGTGTTGCACAGTATTTTGGTCCGGTTGCGGCCCGTCCCCCACACGATGAGGGCCGATGGCGGGACTGAACAAGCGATGATGCTGATGCTGCAGATTGTACACTGGCGGCAAGGGCGGAAGAAGAGCAGATGGTGGTGGGCTGGGAGGCAAATGGGGTGAGCCAGCGGAGGAAACAGATGGGTGACATGATGTGGTGAAGGAGAGTGAGTTAGAAGCTGAACTGTGATCAGGATCGGGGTAGGATAGGTGTAGCTGAGTGTCAGGTGTACTAGATTGTGTGACGTGTTGAGTGATGGGGTAGGAGGTCCAACTCGTTCGATCACGTCTGTCTCGGATTTCTCTCATCTTCCAATTATTGGGAACGAAGTGAAGAGTCTACTGAACGTGCAGCTGAGGAAATGGCTGATTGGTTTGAATGGTGGCCTGCTCATGATCGGGTTAGATTAGTGAAGTATTGTGTGGGTTTGTGAGTGGGGCCGAGGTGTAGGGGGATAATGAGACGCGATGCGAAGGATAGAGATGAAGACCCGATCACCGCAAGAACCAAGAACCAGCAGGTCAGTAAAGGTCTGGGCAAAAGTTTCTTCAACTTCAGCCTGAAGATCAGAGGAAAGAATGAAGAAAAAGACTTTGGATTCGCCGAACATCAAACTTGCGTGTTAGGCCTTCCCACGCAGACGCAACCAAGATCGAAAATGTGAACAGCCTGAATGGACTCTCCGGCCATGTTTTCAATATTCAAACCACCAACTGAAGTAGTCGCCCCCCCTCTCCCTTTCCCCCCTTGCGAAAAGAACCAAGGATGACTAAAAGGTATAAATATGGTTGCCAAGTCCTTGGTAGGTGGGAAAATAAAATTTACTTCCTTTTTATCTTTTTGGAAGAAAAGAAGAAATAAAACGGAGGTTTCTGGTGTGGACGGAGAAGAAAAGATCCCTGCCCCCCCCCCCAAAAAAAAAACGAAAAAGAAAAAGAAAAAAAGAAAAAAAAAAACTCGAACACGGCAGATTGAAAGACTTCCATCATGGATGATGTTGGGACTTGTTTGCGTAACTATGTAACACGCCTCTTGATCCGACACACACTTTCCAACGGGCACACCGACTTCAGGAGAAATCAGTTGATTTGCATATCGAATACATCAACGTCATTTTGAATGATTTGATGATAAGTCGAGCCCTGTTTCCTACTTGGTTTCGGATGAAGCTCGTTCCCAGTCTTACTGAAGATAGTGTTGGGTTGCATGTTGTCGATCCCATCTTCGCTTCTGACTTGTATTATAAGCACACTTCTTTGGGCCGGAAAGTTTATCAAATGAGAAAACAAGGTTTGAAATTGGTTGCGTGACCGTGATTCGTCTGTGTCCCTCTTCAATATTTCGCGCCCCAATGACTCATAAGATCAAGGTTCAAGCCAATTTGAGTTCAGCTGTTGCAACGGCGCCCGCCACACCCTACCACGAGGAGGATGAGATGCAATCTAGCCGGTACAGTAAGCGCGCGGCCCTACCAGTCAGGTATACGACAATTCGAAGTCACGAAAGTCTAAGATTTCAGTCATTCAAATCACCTGTATACTAAAGTATCAATGACGAAAGACGGCTTCCTCTTTAGTCTCAGGCCCTCGTAACGCATCTCGAGAGTACTGTCAGGAAGGGTGAGCAGCCCAAGCGAATTGGTCGACCAGCTGATACAGTGCAGTAACATAATCACGACAAGTTCATCCAACACGCATGGAAAGACGAGGAGGAAGGACAGAATATCAAACTATAATCAAAGTTTGGAAGACCGACGAACGCGCCAGAAAGTATGAAGGCCGGAAGAGATGCAAGAATGTGAAGCGGATTCGAACCAAGTCTATAAAGCGGTTCGCTCCTTTCCTTCGCCTACACCCACCCCGCCCTCTTGTTAGATTATGAGCGCGCCAAGGCCAGAAATGTCACATTTGTATAGACTGTCTGCTCAGCGGGGGTAATGGGTGCGCTTGCAAAGCACCTCACACCATTTTCTTCTCTGCTTCTAATAGGTCATCCGAGCACGAGCACGAGCACGAGCACGAACACGAGAACATTTGGAGTCGTAAGGCCGGATGCGTTGGCCTCCGGACCCGCCGACTTCTTTGGTTTGATATATATATATATATAAAAGAACGCAATCTAGAGGAAGAGAAGAGACAGATTGATGAAAGTTATATCGAGGAGACACTGACAAGATCTTTGGCAAGGGGAGGATGCGCGACCGGGCCAAGGGCGAACACAAGCAGACTTGAAACCCGAATCAAATGCCTAGTCGTCCATGCCGAGTCATCCCGAGTCAAGCCGCATTGAGAGAAAATAAATTTTTCATGGACCAGCGGCGATGAAAACACAAAAGTCAACTGACACGTTCTCAAGAGAACACGGATTCTTCAAGACTCAGTTGGATAGGAATTCAAATTCTGTATCTGTATTCGTACCTTTTTCAAGTAGACACGAAGTCAAGTCCAAGCTCCTTCTGGAGTTAACTTGCCAACCGGTTTGGCACTGAATCCCACGACCAAGATCGGGTAAAATTACGTAAGAGTGTAAATCGCCCAAAATAATAGATAGAGTTGAGGCTAAGTAATTATTCAAATTTTCAGCACTAAATGCTGAGTTCGGAACACAGGTTGAGAGGTAAAGATTTTTTGGAACAAGGCGGGGAAAACAATTAGTTAGGAGCAGATCTCATGAATTGCTTGTGAGTGCGATCCAAGTGTAAACTTGAGAGAGAGAAAGAAAAGAAAAGAAAGAAAAAACAAAACAAAAAACAGCGGTAAATTAAGAAGTAGGACAAGTGAACGCTGAGGGCAGACCACAAGACAGTGTTTGTGAGATCAGTCTTCCGAGACGGTGCGCTTGCCAAGCAGTAGAGATCAAGACGTCAAAGTCTGATGGTAGGTAGCAGGATGAAATCTAGAGCAAGACGTAATTAAAGATATCCGGGAAACATTTGGGCAAAGAAAATTGAGGACGACAGAAAAATGACCTGGTTGGATATGTGACTGGCCACCGACATCTTTGAAGCCATAACTCAAATTCGTGTGCACGAAACAAAGTCTAGGCAAAAGCCCATGCCATGGCTGTCCGTAGTCTTTGAGTTGTGGACAAGATTATCCGGTAATCGGACGCCAATATCAACCGACCCGGACACCAGTCCAAGCACAACAACCGAGGAAGCGCGAGACAGGTTGAAGGTCTCCGAGAGCACGCAAAACCAAAGAACTGCTGCGAATAAGAACCGAAAGCGACCTGAGGTGGCGGTGGGCAAGCAACCCAGCCCGGGGCCACGACAAAACCTCATGCTCAAAACCAATTTGGGAGCACGTTTGAAAATGCTTTGAGGTGAGAAAGGAGACCGGGAGTTGAAATTCAAGGACCAAGTTCGCGAGATGGAGTTGGTCTTGAGCTCCATTCTCTGGTTCTGTGGAACTCGACGGTACGCATGCGCATGATTACTGGTAGAGGAGATGATCAACTGCTTTGTTGACAGCCCCTTTGGGAATTTTGTCCTCTACCTGCCTCACCTGCCCCCAATCCGACTGAGACGCGCGAATCGAAGTTCGATATAGCAGCCTTCCACAAAGTCCAAACAAGCCGGTTTGGGACATACATCCAGCGGTGTGTCCCAGTCCTGACCTCGAGAGAGGAAAAAAAAAAAAAAAAAAAAAAAAAAAAAAAAAAAAAAAAAGGATCGATTGATTTCCACACTCGGCATAAGTTGGGACATACCCCTTCCCGCTTAATCTATTTTTCCTCTTGTTCGGGTTTTCTGTGTTTCATATCAAGAGCTCATATCTTTACAAGTTTTGATGCCATTGCCAGTTGGCACATAGCCAGAGTTGAACTTGTAATATAGGCTCACTGAGAGCTTTCACGAGGTCGTACAAAGGTGAAAAAGGTGAAATGCTTGTAACGCAAATGTGCCAGAGTGTAACCTGTAACTTACTTTAGAGGTCGTCGAAGACTGACAAAGACTGATCAAACGAGTTAGATCAACGAAACCAGCCTTACTGCCTAGCGAACTGTGGATTGATAGTGGCGAACGGGTGGGGGGGGAGGTGATATTGCGGAGAGCTTGAAAGTTTATTGACAGTGTAGGTATGACTGAATGAGACACTATTAAGAAAATAAATTAGCTTAAAGGTGGGTGATAAGTAAGATTGAGATTGAAGAGAAGTGAATGATGAATGAAGTTTGAATTGAAGTTTTTTGAGTTATCTGAATTATAAAGGATGAAACAAAAGGAGTGGGAATGTTAAATTGGAAGAGGATGAGGATGAGGATGAGGATGGGAATTGAAATTGAAATTGAAATGGAGGCTTAATAAGATGGGACCAAGAACAAAACAGATTAAACCTGGTCCGTAGTATGCGCTTACCTTTTCAACAGACTCAAATTGGCGAGCTTGAGCGAGTTAGAGTCTGAAGGTTATGTAAGTAAGAGAGCTTGATCAAGGAGTAAAAAAAACTCGAGGTTGACTTGAACAAGTTTTACCAGGCTCGCCCGAATTGAAGTCCGAGGAGAGAATCTGATTGAAAAAAATTCAAATGGACCGTCAGCCTTTGAGTTTATTATCAAAGGGCGCGATGAGTTTACGTACTCGTCAACCGGACCTTGACCGTGATAGGATGGGGTCCGAAAGGAGCAGGGAGAGAGAGAGTGGACGTTGAATTTTCTTTTTTTTAAAAAATTGTTTTTATTTGTTTATTTGCCCACCGAGCTCCAATTTAGCCTGACCACAACTCATCTCACTCAGTTTTATAGAGTGGTGGTCTATCCATTCCGTCTGAGGAATATAGGAAGGAAGTAAAACAAGCACGAAACCCATTCCCATCAGTCTAGTACATACGGTCAAATGAATTGATGACGGTCAGTAGAAAATAGCTGGCCAATCGATTGAGCTTAACAAAGCCAAAGTGTGAGTGAAGAGGGATGACTCAATCGAGGATCGTCTTGTTAGTCAAGAGAGAGAGGGAGAGGGAGAGGGGGAGGGAGAGAGAGAGAGAGAGAGAGAGAGAGAGAGAGAGAGACAGAGAGAGAGAGAGAGTTAGTTAAGTAGTTAGTTAGTTAGGGGTATTTTGACTATACGGTCTTTTTCATGTTGGTCGTCATGGTGAGTTGGATTGGTATGTATGACCCATCTTGGTCTCGAGAATGTTAAAGGTGCTTGCTTGCTATCTAGCTACTTGGCAGCCATCCGAAACTGAAGCAAGTGAAGTGTGATATTGATCAGGTCTTGTTGTCCTACATCAAGTTCTGAATATGTTGTACCAAAAATCGGATTACTCGAATGGACCAACTGAGTTTATCTCCTCATCCAAATCGCGTATGTGGTATGTTGTATATGTACACACTAAGTACCTCTATCTGCCTTTCTATCTATCTATCTCTATAGTACAGTCTGTTCTGTTCTGTTCTGCTTTCCTAAAATCTCACTCTCTTTTCATCGGATTTCAAACTAAGTAAGTAAGTACATACATAATACTCTATGTCTCTCCTCACTTTCCAACTTTCAGCTGAAATGATCTCACCCGAGCATCATACTTATAAGCCATCGAGCTGTGATCGACCCAGTTTGCCTTATTTCTGATGATGACTGTAGTCAAATCAATCATGTGGCTTATTCAAAACATTTCAGAACGCGAGCCCATCCTTCGACTCAAGCATATCCCAGATCGAGTACTGCTTAAACTTACACACACACAGAGAGAGAGAGATGACTAATCCGTTCATCCGAACCGACAAAGTTGAGGTCTCAAAAAATCCACCGATCGTGCCAATCATCTACACCACCGGAGCACTTTTTTTTTTTTTTTTTTTTTTTCGACGCGCCGCTAAGTGGTCGACCAGATTAACCGTTCTGAGATAGGTCTCAGTACGACTCACAGCGGTTGACCTGATGGGCGCAGGATGTTCCAATGGTTGACCGTCCTGCGACCAAAGGCTTGACTACTCCCAAATAGCCCGTACTCAGCTTGAATTCGACGGAGGGCATCGACGGTTGACACAGAAAAGTCTTGAAAGTGGCGACCTGAGCTGTCGACATGAGATTGAATCTGAGACTGTGCGGGAACGGTCGAGTATTTGGATGAACCCTTTGGAAAGCGTCATTGGTTTTTGACCAGATCGAAAGAAAGATGACAAGTCTCCATTTCCACCTGAGAAGTCATAAAGGGTTTTAGACCGAAACTCAATGACTCATCTTGGGCTTGATAAGACGTCATCAGCAAGTGAGAGAAGCCGTCTCCTCCTCACTTCAAACCACTCTCCATCTGATTGGACCTCCCTCACCCTCTCATCTCCCCTCACCTCCTGTCTTCCAATTCCTGACCCAGCTGTGCTCGCATCTCTTCCTCATCTTCTCAACAGCTGTTTCGAGTGCCTTTGAACGCCCTTAATGATGTCAACACAAAACGTTCTCAAACGAATCTTGTTTAGGTAAGTGTTCTTTGTTTTTGGCAGGTCGTTAGTTTCCAGCTGATTGTTCTTCCTTCCGCTCTCTCCTTCCCTTCAATGCAATCTTAAACCCTCTTTAACACTACTTTCAGTTTTTCAGATGTGCTCAAAGACTTTGAGACTGTTTTTGAACCAATCCGGTTTCGCCAAGTTCCTTGCTTTGTTTCTGTTTCTTGCTCTCCAGCTAATCCCGTCTCCCTTCTTGTCATCAAGAGGGTCTGCAGGTCTTTGTAGGTTGGATTTGTAAGGAACCTTCCTCCTTACGGTTTGCTGTTCTCCGGTTCTTACTTCTTCTCTCTACTGTCTTATAGTCTCATCAAGCATCTCTCACAAGTGTGAGCTCTACACTTGTTACAGTAGCTTAGTATTCATATCATTTCTAGCCATGTAGTCAAAATGCTCAGTTTCGTAAGGTTGATTTTTTAGCTGACATCAACTTCCCAGCTTGCTGCAAAAGCGATCAGAAGCTAGCAGCCTTTTAGGCTTTACTGGCCCTCCCGAGCTGCTCTCGATACAAGCCTGAATGGCCGTGAGCAAGTAGAATCGAGCCCCAATCGATCTGGCTGGTGAGCTCAGATGTCGATATGAGGTCGACCGCATTTCGATTTCATATTGACTTGAGGTCGATAAGAGGATGGATGGGGTTGACCATCCTCCAATGTTCCATCGTTGTGTCCTTTTGGGGACGGTCGACCCGCCATAGTTGGTCGACGACCTGACGTTGTGGGCAATCGACTGTCTTGGGCCGGTACAATTGCCCGCGTGGTGTAATCTTATTCTTCTTCTTCAGGTATCCGTCCCGGGTCATAACTGTCCAACCATTCTCACTTGTCACCACACGGATTATCCGAACGAACCACCTTAGATCAAAATGTTCAAAAACAAACGAAGGCTCGAATGGAAAAAAAAAAGGAAACCTATATGGTCAAGATTTCATGAAAACAAAAAGTATGACCCTCCCTGTTTTGATACTCTTTGATGGTAAACATCTTTAGTTGTTTTAGTTTGAATTTGGATGAATTAGAGATCTCCGAATTGTTGTACCTTGAACATACTTGAATCGTATTTAAATATGGAGCACACAACTTTTTAACTAATTTGGTTACAACCATGGTAAATAATAGACCAAGAAATACAAAAAAAAGAAAAGAAAAGTCCGAACAAAAAAAAAAAAAATGCAGTGGGTTGGGTAACGGTGGACTCAATCCGATTAAAAAAAAAAAAAAACATGAAAGGTAGAACACGTTTTGGGTACTGGTGACCATTGTAAAATGTATATGATATTCCAATTCCTAAGTAGCCAAAATTGCAACGTAAGCCGATATACCTCCCTTCGGGTCCTATTGATTTCAAATCAAATCAGAAAAGAAACAGAGATAAGATCAATAAGACGGCCCCAATTTTTTTTTGGGGGGGGTAAGCGGTTATCACGTTGCTTTGGGGATCATATTTCATGAATGATTTCATAAAAGCTTACCATGAGCGGAGTCAGCTGACGTGAGTCAATTGAAGATCGCATAAAGTTAGATAATACAACATAGGTCAAATTGGACAATGCAATTAAAATTTGGACGTTTTTTTTTTTTTTTTTTTTT
>MU167223.1:366500-385513 GCA_015951145.1 Cronartium quercuum f. sp. fusiforme G11
CAAAAAAAAAAAAAAAAAAAAAAAAAAAAAAAAGGTTTTTCATATTAATAGGTAACTCAACTCTAGAATAGGTCATCTCCAACAATGAAACGTAAAGGTTTGGTGAGGAAGAGGTTTGAGTTGATTCCATATTTGAACTTCGAGTGCTAAACGAATCTAGTGACTTGTTCAACTTGTTAAAATTTGGATTTTTACGATTTAGCGTAGAAACCCAAGGGATGATCTTTTTTTTAGAATTGATCGGTCCAATATTGATCTCTATAACTTTTTTATCTGTAAAACTTGTCTGATTCTTATCCTCATCAAAATTCAAGACTTCTTCTTGTGAATTGTTAAAAATCAAATTCAATGATTCACCCGACTGAAAATGTTGCATCAAGGGGGAATCAGCTACAACAGGCCGAGGTGCTTGTTTTGATCGTGTTTTTGGTGTAAAGGTGTGTGAGTCTATCTTGGATAAAAAACTTGTTAAATCAGGTGATTGAAGTTCCGATGTTACATCCTAATAAGTTCATCAGGTTATGAGCAAAAAAAAAAAAGTTGTAGGAAAATGATGGGTATAAATTGTAAGACTTAATTTGAAGCTAAACACTGACCACTTGTCCGGCGAAAAAATCTTTTATTCAACATTCTCAAACGCCCATCCAAGAAACACGAAGCACCATTGAAAAAAATGTTATATCTCGTCAGCTAAGGCTACGTTTCAAAAGATTTTTTCAATACTATGATCCCTTTATTAACCTCGAGACTTACACGTGACCTCTCCATGAGCATCGAACAGTGGTATGATGTTTAAAAGGCAGAAAAATGGACTGTTATCCTTCCGATAATTGATAAGTAGTTCCATACAAGGGCGAAGGCTGTCGAGAGCGTGTTTAATCCGCTGTCTTGCACTCGCAGAGGTGCCTGATCCCTGTTGTATGTAGATGTTTCAAAACTGGAATGTAGGAATATCCATTCATACCAATAAAATAACGAAGGCACTCACAGATAACATTCGAAAATTCTTGCCAATACACTCTTCTAGTTTGTATCCCTGTCTTTCATCATCATTTTCAGATTCTCACTTGAACTCAAATTAGTAGTCTCACCCTACGTACCGTCATAGAACTATATGTTTAAAAAATAGCAAGGTCATCCACGGAAACAGGAGCCATATCAGTGTTTGAAACTAATCTTGCTGCAAAGTACACAAGGTTTCCTCATGTAGGAAATGTAGTGAACTCGGCACGAATTTAGGACGAACATGAATCCAGGGCTAGCCATAACAATCGGGTTATCGCTTTTTAAAATAATAATCATAAAAAAGGATCAACTTGAGCTCAGTAACAATTTGATAGATAAAATGATTTCCATGAAAAGATAAAGTGCATTTCTGAAAAAAATGAACTGACTTTACCCTTGGATTGGTCAAAACAAAAGCCTCACCAAGCCAACCCATATTGCTTGAAAGCTCTCTCTCCAGTCGGGAGGAGGTTAACCTTACTAACATGTTGATGATGAAACGCTGTAGTGTTTTTGAGGGAGAAGATTGACTCAGACATTGACATGCTAAGACTCACTTTTTTTTTTTTTTTTTTGTTCTTCGTACCTGAAACTCATCTGTATACAGCGATCGTAAAAGCCAAGAACGGCTCGACGTCAATTCTGTTGCCAAGTTAGCCATCTCCTGTAGGGCGTTGAGACTAGGTCGATGGGCCTCTTCAGGCATCAGGTGTAACTGTACTTCCGGTATTTTCCTGTAGTACAAATCTAACGCACAATCTCAAAATAATCAGCGCAGCCTTTCACAGCTGACAGAGTGTGATGAGGTGAAGAAGCCAGTCTATCAAGTACATAATCTGAACAAGGAAATCGAACAGACCTTGAACGGAATTGCTCTGGTCCCGAAGTTTGGTCAATAGAGCCTCGGTTTTTAATTCATCCGTCCAACGGTCGAGTTTGATCAGTCCTAATCGTTGACTTCCTGAACCACTGTCGTCCGTGACCGATACATTGTGTTTGGATTTGAGCCAATTTCTGAAAAAATCTCGCCCATCTCGACTCTCGATTAACATTTCGAACGAACGAAGACGCAAGATGCGCTTCATGTTGTATTCCCGGTCTTGATTAGGAACACCACCATTCCCGTTCAAGTACTGTGAAGGAGAAGGTGACATGGAGCCTTGAGTATTCTGAGACTCGGTCATCCGATCGTGCTCTTCGGAACATTCACCGGAACTTCCACAGTGGCTCTCCGGGATCGTGTGTAGGTGTCGAGTCTTGGGACTGTGCAAATCCATCGATGAAAACGAAGGTGATATGTCGTCTGGTCGAGGAGGTGACCTTTTTTTGGTCGAAAGCAGCTCTATCAAAAGACCATCACCAGCCAAAACCTCAGTCTGTTTGTGATTCGTAAATACCTTGAACTCTCCTCATGCCGCCCCACTGGAATTGGAATGTTTTGAAATTTGTACAGGCTCGCCATTTCGGAACGTTTGAAAGCGACACAAAGGTCGATTTCAGACTCACACCAGCTCAAATCAAATTGACGAGGAAGCGATCAACGAGTTGGGTCTAAAGACTTTCTGCGTTTGAGACGTGAAAAGCGCTTCAAGATTCTCAGTCGACCAAATTTATTTCGATATCACCCTCCAAAGTCACACACCTCTCCCATCTGTCAGTTGTCAAACAGCTATTTCAATGTACCTCACAACATATTGATATGTATACAAGATGTAACACGGGTCTAGGACGTCCAACGAACGTGAAGAGAACCCAAAGTTTCCAGCGCCACAGTCTCCTTATTTACACCGACATTGATGGAAGCCTGCTGAGCAATGAGAACCGAGTATTAGAGGTGTGTGTGCACCTGACTTGAAAAAAAAAGTCTTGGCGTGACACCTGCTTCAAACAAAACCAAAGTTACTCCTTGTCTAGTTCAATTCTTTCTCAATCCATTCTCTATATATGAAAAAAATTGATAATCACTATCTTTCCTATTTTTTTTTTTTTTTTTGATTCGCGTTCTCACAAAAGTGGCTGGATCCAACATATCTCTTCTTTCATTCAAATTTGTTAACAAAATCTCTTCAGCCTTTTCTGTTTTTGCCTCCCTTAATGTAATAAGTAATCTTGTTCTACTTCGAAGCAATACCATGTATGTAAATAAAACTGTTCTATCTTCCTATGGCAAACCATCTTCATTGGAACATAAAAGTTCCCCTAGACGAGCTAGGCCCCAAAACGCGTAAAGCGCTAATGCTCAAAACAGTGTGATCTCTAACTGACCCTGGTATTAAGACTCCAACTAGACCCACCAAATTCTTCAACATTACAGCTGACTTTCTTTTGCTTTTGATGACTTTAAACTCTTTCTTTACCGCCGATTTCTAAATCAAATTAATTTTACATCCGGGAACCTCTTTCAAATGGAACCTATGCCACGCTCTCAAAGCTGCCAGATACTTATTTAAAGTGAATACTGTAATTGGTTCACTCGAGTTCACAATCGATGGTGAACGCCTAGCCTATACGAAAAAAAATCGTATACATTCATCCTCTGACACATGGGTAAGACTACAATTGAGGTTCCTCTAACATCACGTTCAAAACTTTCGATGAATTTGACAATCTCTGAGAATTATAAGAATACAAGTAATGTCAAAGAATGAACCCAACTACTTAGTTAATAAAAAGTTGGCTGGCTTTCGAAAATGTTGATTGATTGATTCAAAGACATTATCCCACCAAAAAAAAAAAAAAAAAAAAAAAAAAAAAAAAAAAAAAAAAAAAAAAAAGGACTTAAGCTATAAGACCTTCTCAAACTTGACTTGTTTTTTTTTTTTACGTGTTATGTTCTTTCAAAGTTTTCTTCCATTGAATTGAAAAAAAAAAAAAAAATGAGGAAATTCTTTAGTATATAATATACCTCTAATCATCATCATGATAATAATTTGTAAAAGCAAAAATGAATAAATAAATAATCTTCTGGTCAAGGAGAAATTTATCAAATGTGTAGAGGTTGTTTATGCAAAAAAAATAAAATAAAATAAAAATAAAAAGATAAAAGATAAAAGATAAAAGATGTGACATTAAAATTAATCCCCCGAAATGTAGGGCAAAAGAAGCTTCTTTTTTTTCTGAATAAATAATCATAATGCTAGTTTCATATATAGCACTAAATATAGCCAATGAAAACAATAGAGTTGAAGTATAAAAAAGTTTGAAACCTGAAAACATTGGTCACTTCACGAACAAGATCTAAAATAAATAAAAAAAGCTTCAAATCTGATGATATTGGGGACTAGTGGTTTTCGAATATTACCCGGTTGGCAAAAAACCCGGTACACCCAGTTGCTTTTCACACTGGGTGGAGTAGGCACGTGTAAATTGTAACGGGGACGGTCTTACTCACGTTAAGGCTAACCTATGTTCTTTGTAGGTTGTAAGGATTTATTGGGAACAAGGGGATACGGAGCAGTATCTGATCACGTGTTCGTTAGAGATTGGTATCTTTTAATCTTATGAAAGCTTTAGGATGAAAAGAGACTATGGGAGAGAACAACGATTGGAATATGTATATTGACTGGGCGAAAGTCCCCTCTTACAACGAGGATTCGACCTCTTAAATATCCTAACACCACACAACTGTCTTCTCCAAGATACAATGCATTTAGAAATGAGATATAGAAGATGAAACGACGTGAGTCTACAACAAGAGAGTGGGAAATCTTGATCGAGTTAGTTCGAGGAGAACCCTTGCCACAAGCATATGTCTCCATCGCCAAGGGTCCCCTCGTTACTAAAGGTCTAGTCTCAATCGGGTCTATGATGCTAGTTACCCTAGTGGAATGGTCAAGGAGAACCCTGCTACAAAAATCAAAAAGAGTGACCAGTAAATTTCAAAAACCCACCCCTCAAGAGCCTCCACCACAATTCTCACTCAGCTTGACCAACCATGACACAAGCAAGAACCAAGAAGAGTTCTTGAGCCATTCCTGATGGCAGCTCACCTTTCCAACACACCACCTCCAGGTCTAACACTCAGAATCTGTCTGTTGGCCTTGAAGGACCAACAGGTTTGGGGTCTACCAACCTCACACCACTGTTGTCATTGGGTACCAATCCAGGCCTTCAAGGTGCTCCAATTATGGTTTCAAATGCGGACTTGATACAGATCAGTCAGGTGTTAGCAAGTTCAGGATCGCCAGGGTCTCTAGCCCCCTCAAGCAATTGGATTTTGGCCCCACCCAGTCAAAGGAAAATGAAGATGACTGTTGTGTTGAAATTGATGTCAGTTGGGTCTTCTTTGGCTTCAAGTTGACCCAGAATCATGGCACCAGCGAAGATGCTTTTGGGCTTGGTTTGAGGGATGGTTGATTGGTTGTAGTGGTTGGCAAAGAAGGCTACCTGAAGGCCAAAAATACACTTCAGGTAGGCTAAGACACTATGACAGAGTGTTCAACTTGGCATGTGGAGAGCTGACTCTGGTGGGGACCAAGGCAAGGGTGGGAGGCATGAAATATGAAGATAACTCTATGGTTTTGTCAGCCATGGCACAATCTGAGAAAACCAGATTGTCTCATGACTGACAGAGTACATATAATTTACATACAGTACTGATAACATTACACATGAAATTGGTACTGTAATCGGTTTTTTACATGCAGTACTGATAACATTACAGATGGAAGCATTCCTGTAATCATCTTTACATACAGTACTGTAACACACACATAGTACTGTATTCATTCACTGTAAATATTTTACTGTAAGACATGAACACTCGTGATTATGAGTATTACATGTAGTTACTGTACTGAAACAACCAGTACTCATACTTTAGCATTTAGATGCTTAAAATGGGAAAGAGCTTCGTGGACCAGACACTTGGATATCTTTTGTTGTGATTTCTATTCCTCTTCAAGATTTCTCTGTCTCTCATTTGTTCACATGATTGTCTGGTTTTGTAATCATTTAGACAGACCCATATAAGTCTGTCACATGATCAAAGAAGACAAGTCTCATGGCTTTGGTTCCAGTTGGACTGTGCATGTGTATTGGTCACACACAGTGCTGCCTCATCTAAAACCAACTGTCCCCACCTGGTGGAATGGAAGACAGAAGGTCTGGAGCTTGGACTATGGGTCTCAGCTTCCTTTTTCTTTAATAACAGCACTGGTGGTACTGTAGGCTCGCAGTTTCCTTATTACTCATCTATTTCTCATTACATCATCAATGACTGATTCATTCCTTTGTAGCCTGATGAACTCCTTATTTTCTCTTGTGGTTCATTCTGTTTCTCTTACTCTCACTCTCTATAAATACTGTCTCTCTCTCTCATGTTTTGTTCAATCAATTCTTATCATTCAATCTTTTTCTTATTTACTATCATTAGCACTATTATTCCTTAGATATACTAGCCTTGAGAAACTGTCATCTTTTACCTTTTTGCTTTGATTCTTAATTCCTTGCTTAGAGCCTCTTTGAAGACAACTTCCTCTCTCTAGTCCCTTCCAGGATAACTAGTCTTGTGATCTGTAAATCTTGGTTGACCTATTTATCAATAACTAGATCAGAAGTACCAGTTATATTTCAATAAGACCTCAATTGGGATTTAATATAACCCACTCTCTGACACCTACCCTGATCTTTTATGTTTTTTTTTTTTTGCAAGCTGTAGTTCATCAAATGTGGTGCACAATCAAATTGTGGGATCACAAGGGATATTGATTCAAATCAGAGCCTAAGGTTTCTGAACAAGTTTGAAAAAAATCTAAAAAATGTTTGGCAACATCAAGGAGCCATATTGAACCCACTTTTATTTTTATTTTTTTTATTTTTTTTTGGAGGTTTTCTGGCACATGAAAAAAGGTAATTCATTGAAAAAGTCTCAAATTTGATGGAACCCTGGTTTTTCCACTAGGAATAAGGAATAATATTTGTAGTGTAAAGCCCAGTTAATATTTTCTGAAGTATGCTGATCAACTCCACCCTACTTTATTAGTATATCAGTTTTACAATTTCCTAGTCTAGCATTTTCCTTGTTAAACCAAGGAACCCACAGCTTAATACAGGCTCCTACAAAGAGTGCTCACTAGCCGTGTTTGAAACAAAGCTCAGGAATAGAGAAATTACTGTAATCCAAGCTTAGGTGTGCTCTCAGAGACACTAAGCCAAACTTGGGAGATTTCTTAGAGCAGTTGATGTAAGATAAAAACAAGGGATCATAGGAGTTGCTGTAGCATAAAATGTAACATTTGAAATAAGAAACCCTTGTTGGGTGGACAGAAGATCAACTCTGAGAACTTTGAAATGGAAGCTAGTTCCAACACGCATTCCTTGAACGCAGAAAATTTCACAAGTACTGTAACCATACTCTTACACGCCTAGCCTTCGTTCAGATCCCGGAATTTGGGGTACATTGAATCTTTAAAAGGAGCAGAATGACGATCTTCGAATGCCGTAGTTAGATGCATAGTCTGGGTCGAAATTGGATGGACTCAGTACGCGACTGAGCTCTTTGCATAAAAGGTAATCATAGTAATCATAAGAAGGAGGTTGACGTGGTTCACCAAATAACCCGCTCCATCGATCGCCACCATCGTTGTACGTTTTCTCACGACTCACTCGCGGTCCGAGGTACGATTCACCTCTGGGGGATCCGTGCATGCTTTGTAAGTGAATGAAAGAATGATGAGATTGTGGGTTATGGGTGCAGAGATGGTCACACTGTTTGGAATGGCTCTGCACATGGTTACCGAAGTGGCGAGATGAGAGGGGAAGCCGGTTGTGTCAGAATTTCCGTAGCATGGGGTTCAAGAGGCCAGATCCGTCAAAACACACCTGGTGGCTCACCTCCCCTCCTTGCCTCCCGCCATTGTTCTGAGTAAGAGGAAAACCTTTCTGCTGAGCTCCCAAATTTTGCTGGTTTCCAAAGCTTTGTTGGTCACCGTTCTGTTTCTTCGCCTGAGCTTGTTGATTCCCGAAGCTTTGGCTGTTTCCGTTCGGTTGATTCAACCTTTGTGGGTTCCCGTTTTGATGGTTTCCGACCCCTTGTTGATTAGAGTGTTGTTGGTTCCCAAAGTTTTGGTGTCCATTTTGTTGGTTTCCGGATCCTGATTGATTTGAATGTTGTTTGTTCCCGTTTTTTTGGTTTTCGAAGCCGTGTTGATTCGAGCTTTGTTGGTTCCCAAATTCTTGCGGAGCACCGTTCTGTTGGTATCCATTCTGTTGGTTTCCGGATCCTGATTGATTTGATTGTTGTTTGTTCCCATTTTGTTGGTTTTCGAAGCCTTGTTGATTCGAGCTTTGTTGGTTCCCAAATTTTTGCGGACCACCGTTCTGTTTCTGTTGATTGCCGTTCTGGTTTGATGGCAGAGATCCTAAATTGTTAGGTTGCTGACCTTTGTTCTGGCCCTGCGCGAAGCCAGGCATTGAATGGTTGTGCTGTACATTTGAATTCAATTGGCCCATTTGTTTGGCTAGTTGACCATTGTTGCCATGTCCTTGGGCTCCCATCTGGGGAGCCGGTATGGTCATTCCGATCCTCGGGAGACTGTGCGAGTCAAATGCCTTGCCGCCAGCAGCGTTGCAAAGAGGGTGGTGACCAGCACTGATTTATAAGCAAAGACTATGAACATTAGCAATACTATTGGACGGTCTTATTGCTTCCCATGGATCTTTTGAACATACCCGTGATGAAAGGACCTAGGCACAAAATTATGTGCTGCACCCAAGGGTGTACCGTGGTACGACTCGCGTCTTAATCTCATCTCTCGGAGACGATCTATCCTTCTCAGGCGATCCTCATGTTCTCGAATTGCCCGCTCCTCAGCTTTTTGAAGCTGATATTCACCGTGGCGCTCGTCCTGCGCAGGGTACCACGTTCGAGCACCAAGAGCCATGAAAGTTTGAATGGAAAAAATTGATGCGTGAACCTGATCTTATAACAAAAAAACGTCCGGTGGTCTTCAAAGAACCAATGGACTATCGAAGGGAAAACAAAGTGAAGAAAAATACCCCGATCAAAGGGACTGTGCTCTCTATATGACAACGTTTGTACTGTGTAGGTGAAATACGACACGGTCAAAGTACCTCCCCGAAAGCGATGCCTTTATAGGGTGCCTCTTTCTTTGCGCAGCAGGGTTGACAATTCGATGATGAAACTTAACTTGCCACCAGTACACAATCAACGTTCAAATTCGGAACACCTCTGCGGTACACGGATTCAGGGCTGTGACATCTCCACAAACGACCACCGGATATCTGTGGCAAGTTACATTGAGCTGACGAGATGTGAAGCACTTTATCAAGGCCCCACATTTGAGACTCTTGGTCTGGGAACGTCACACACGTATAAGGACGGCGGAGACGCTGTTCATCAATGACGATATCTTACAATTGTACTCCCAATCGGTTCATGACGCAGGATCGTGAGCCATGGAACGTTTACCTGCCTCAGTGGGCTTGTTCACTGCGAAGAATGCAGTCGTCGGACTGTGGTCCAGATTCATATGTGCCCAGTGCCCACTTCACACACACACACACACACAGCGTACCCATATTGTAATACTGAAAAGGCAAAGCTACGCCGGTTGCAGGTAAAACCTTGACCCAAAGGATGGAAACGTGAGGCACATTGCGGATACTTTTACCCTGTACTGCCTTGGGCCTCCTTGAGTGCCTTAGTTAATGCCGATACTTGCTTATCTGATTTCTCGACTCTCGTAATTTGCGGGTGTATCCGGGCGCATTACTTTCTATGCTATTTCGTCACAGCCCCATTTTGTTTGACGGGGAAATTCGGAAAACTTGATGCAGTAATATGCTCGCTTGGAAGAATGGCACCACTTTTATACATTTCCTCGTTCAGTTATTCTTACGCCATTAATATATACTTAAAAACTCTGTATCGACACAAGAGTTGACTTGAAGTAGCTTGGCTGGTATGTACTTACATGTCGTGTGTTGTTCTTGCGGACAAAGCAAAGCGGATCTTAAAACGGTAGGATATGTACGTAGACTAGAGAAGTGAAAGTTTCCGGAGAAAGCTCAATAACTCTAAGCATTTGATGAAGAGTTTCTTTGTGGTTCTAAGTAATAGTCCTTGTGAAAGTGACTGTAAAATGAAATTGTCTGTAGAGATACAGAACAGAGGTTACGGAGCACTGTGACTATATGAGATCCTTGCAACTATGTGAGGGGGCCGGATCAAGTTTATTTTCTATCTAGTGTTGTTTTCTTAGAAGATTTTCCCAGTCTGAGCAGTTTGCTACCCTTGTTTAACTCAACTTGGCCAAAGACCTGAGGATGATATAGGGTAACATTGATAGAATGTGAAGAAAGATTACACATTTTGTGATGCAAGCTGAACAGGGGCATCTTATGCATCCCTCCGAATAGTTGCTTGATCTCAAACTCAATTGTTGAAAGGTGCAGTACTAGAACTTCCGTTGTTCAACTTGCCTTACTCAAGGTTCAGGTTTGATCAAGTTCAGAAAAGGTCAGAATAATTATATTCAACCTTTTCTGGGTCCTGCTTCATGAGAATTGTGGACCTCCCTAGTCTGATTTCAAATAAACATGGGAAAGCATGACTCAGCTGCTCTCTCATGCAGTCAAGAAGATATTGAATGGCTATATGGTGGATGGCTATGAAAAACTTGTCTAGTCTCACATTTCTATATAGCTGGTGGTAAGATCATCTCAAGTGAACACACTTTGAAGTTTTCATTCAAACTGGATGCTGTTCATTTTTTAGGTCTTGCTCTGAAAAGCATCTTGGGTAGAAAAACTGATAATAAACCATAAATCAATTCTGCCAGAACAGGTGGCATACACCTTTCAAGAGCTTAGGCCTTCAAATTTGGTGTGCATAGAGAAATGAAACACAGTCAAGGAGATTCTACCCTTCCCCATTGGGAGTGACCTTCACAGACATGGTGTCTCCAACAATATCATCCATAAATGGCTTTTAGGCAGGCATAAACTCAGATGTGTAAGGAAGATTCCAGAGCCCTCTAACACTAAAAACATGAACTTGACCAATATTCACCTTCCTCTTTGTATCCCTGTTGTTGGTCCTGAGGCTCCACTCTTTGACACTTGCAAAAATGCTGGGTACAATTTCTTGGTAGCTCAGTCCCTTGAAACCTGGACCTCCACTGGTTTCCCAGCTTCCCAAAACCTTCTTGGCATTCCTGCTTATTGTTGGTGTTCAATCAACACAGTATATTACATACTTCCCCACTTCCCCAATCCAATAACCCTAACCTCAACTACCCAAGAAGTTATATAGAGCTTGACTCTGAACATGTAGATCTCTTTCCCCATCTTGGAACAGAGATTGTATGTATACACCACTTCACAACTTATCCATTTTCTTTTCTCTCATACTCAAATCTGTGTTGTACATTCATTATCTGATGATAGATTGTTGACTGTGTTCTTGATTGTTTAGTGTGCTGTCCTAAGATCAACCCTCACTCATGTCCACTTCACTCTCTATTACTTCACTTGCTGTACTTTGTACCAGGTCAGCACTCTATCTGAGAGTCAAGCTAGGACTGTCTACTTATTCATTTTTCATACACAATATCAGATCAAATCTACTGTGTTCCAAACATCTCAGAACTTCTTACTTATGGTTACCAATATGTGTTGTCAAATAGATATTCACACTCAAAGGAACTGTCTTTTGTATCTTATGACCTTTCACTGCCAAGATATTTGTATCGGATGGGCCCATCCGATGTTCTATCACCCCAAGATATGCGATGCAGTGTCAGTAGGATTAGGTGCGATGGAATTACTATCGGTATCTAATGCTCTGACACCATATTGCAGTGTAATTCCATCGCACCTAATCCTACTGACACTGCATCGCATATCTTGGGGTGATAGAACATCGGATAGGCCCATCCGATACAAATATCTTGGCAGTGTTTCTTTTGAGTAGCTGTATGACTTTTACAAGTCCCTGGATATCATTATTTTCCTATATCAGATTGTAATGCACATAGCACTGCCATCCTAATGGCCTTGGATTGTGATATCCAAGGCAATGTTGGATGAGGCCTTCAAGGTAATTGAAACCCAAGGGAAAGATGAGTGTCAAGCAATCAATTGGGTGAAATCTGTTGGAATTCAATCGACTATACAAGTCGGATATTAACATATCAGAAAAAGCCCTATAGAAAGGGCCTGACTTTCCCATCGAACAAAAGCCCCCTCCCACCCACTCCCTGTTCTCTTTCCCCATCTGCGGAAAGAGAACACGTACGTACCCCACAAACAAATCCCCGCGCATCACATTCCCACAAATATCCTACCAGACCCAATTGACTTCCTAACGTTATCATTTCCTTGTCCTAGTTCACTGTTCCACCTCAGATCACGAGCATATCTAGCTCACCATCTCCTGAATTTGTCTTTCGTGTTGTACCTTACAGGTCAGCACTCACCTTAACAGGTCAGGAGGAGCGCATAGAGGACTTATACCTCAATTTTCTTAACCATACCAGTCTCTCTATAAGTGTACGGCAGGAAGTGTGTTCCAAGAACATTCACAAAATCCTCATGAGGTGACTAATCCCTTGGAAAATTGATCAGATAAAGCCTTGCATGAATCCATCTGAGGAAATTGGGAGGGCAGTTTAGAGATTGATTAAAACCAATGAAAAGCAAAGTAATATCACAAGCTACAATTATTCCTTCATTATTTAACATTAATAACATTACAAATTTCATTACTTATTCTAAGCAGAAAACAAGGGTTTTATGAACTTTAATACGTTTGCAATGCAACACCTTTTTTTCATATGCTAGGAAAAATCTGCATATATTTCAGTGGGCTCAATATGGCTCCTTGATGTTGCTGAGATTTTTCTGGATTTTCCTCAAAAGTGTCCCGAAACCTCAGTCTTTGAACAAGCAATTGGAATGATTACCTTTGTGATGGTTCAACTTGATTTTGCACCACATTTCAAGGATTCAACCTTGTCCAAAAAAACCCCATCAAAGACCAGGGTAAGTGTCCAGGAGGCACCAAAAGGCTGAATGTTTTGTTTTGGTTTCTTTGAAATTTATCCCAGCCTCTTTTTCACATCTTATCCAATTGTAAGGTGAACTAGGACATCAACTGTTGATTTGCTGACACATAAGCTTAATTACACCACAAGGAGAGGCACACGAAATCACCAAAAAATGACCACAGGTCGTTCAGTGTGAGTACAGTGATGAGTGATATTCTCAGAGTTTTCCTTCCAAGTTCCCCCAGTAGAGGAAAGCCTCAAACAGTGATGAGAAGCCCTCTGGCTGTTCGGGTGGTTGGTTTGATGAAAGGTGGGATGGCAGCAAGATAAGGTTCAGAGTGGTTGAATTCCAAAAGAAAGGAGGAAAGTGGATGATCAAAGTGATTGAGAGTGATTGTCTTGAGGTAAAATTGAGGACTTGTTCAAGTTTCCATGTAAAACTTAGTGAGTCAACTTCGGAGTTGGTTGCCCCGAAGTTGATTTACAGAATTTTACATGATCCTGCCCCGAATTTGTGAAGAGTTATTCAGGTCCGAAGTTGGCCGCCAAACGCACCCTAATGTTTGAGCCCAGCCCTCTGACTACATGATCTTGATGAATCTGCCAATTCAAGTACCTTTTTTGAAGCAATGGAGGTAGTCTAACTCCAATCAGAAATTGAGATATCGATGAATTTCGGCTTTTCGCATATTGATTTTGAGTGTTGTGAGATTATTACACACTGTAATTTACACCAAGTCGACCCCTCGAAGGTCGAATGAGATTCGGATGGCTCTTGACTTGAGTTCTAATCATTGAATTTTTTTTTGATTCCTAAGAATCAACTATGTATGACATGCTCATTAATGACTTTGAGTTGAGACAAGCACCGTGTTCCAACAGATACACAAGGTGTGGTGGTGTAGATTTGAATTCAAAAAATCCAAAGTCTTGACCAAAACTTCTACCATTAACAGGAACAGCCTTGGCTCGGACTCGTCTGTCAAATGAGATGAAGTGCCCAGACTCGGTTAAGTTGGGCATTTATCGAATTCAAGATCGACCAGGGTCCATTACCGACAGCGCGAGACTGATTGGTATCCATGGACGACCCTTTGGTAAGCTTTTACTTCATCGCCAGTCCTCGAACGAGAGGTCTCGACCGTGACTTCAGTTGTCGACGGTCGACTGAATTATAATAAACTGAGTGAGAGTGAGTGTCACTGATGAGTGTGGAGTAGATATATAAATTAGCAGCGAATGCATTTAAATCGAATGAGAACGAACTTCTTTATCACCAAATTTGCAGTCATCCAACTTTGAACTAGATGAAATCCCTGGTTTTACGGTGGTTGTCATGTTTTGAGCTTTGATGGCACTCTCACCCTGACCTGTTCTTTTTTTTTTTTTTTCTGTCTGGTTGACCGCTGTCATTAACATCGTTTGGTGAGTCTTACCAGTCATCTATCGTATCACTTGGTGATCAGCTTAGAACCAGTGCCTGGCTTATCAATCTCTCACAGCCACCCAGGCAGTCTGATCCTATGTCCAATGGTCTGTCGTAGCCAAAACAATTGGATAGCGCCAGTCCTTTGTGTCTTCCTTCTCTTAGGGTAACTTCAGCCGCTAGCCTTTATGCACTGGGCCAAGAATAAGCCAAGCTTATCTCACAGGCCTTCTACATTCTAGTTCGTTCGGTCTTATCTCTCCCTTCCTTTTACAGTCGCCGGTCGACCTTGCCCTCCTACTCCCAGAAAGCACGACTTGTCTATCTCATTCTCTTTTCCAAGTTTTTCACGGGTTTGACTCCATGCCCTCACCTGGTCGAATTGGAACGCCTTTATATCTCTGATCGTCTCCTTTCTCCTCAGCCACATCCGCTCACCCTCTTCAACTCTTCGCCAATCGGCACCACACTTGCTTAGCGGTTTCTTCCGGCTTTTCAACATTCCAGACGACTTTCCGTTGACTGCCAAACCTTATGATGAAGTCTACGCGCCTGGCCTTGTTCGTATTTCTCTATTTGTCCGCTTTCGCTATCGGAAAGCAGTTTCCACGACGTCAAGCATCACCAACCCCACAAGTCTCTCTTCCGACACCCGGGACACAGGGCACAGGTGCTACGGCTGTTGCAGCAAACAACGGGGGAACAACGGTATGGATAATGTCTACTCGGTTGAATTAGCGATTTTCATAATGACAGCTCTACCAATTTTACAGCCTCCTCCAGCCGGCAAAGCGCCCGCTGGTGATATCAACTTGACCGTCCTCAACTTCGCTCTAACACTAGAGAATCTCGAGGCACAGTTTTACCAAGATGCACTAGCAATATTCACACCGCAAGTCATGCAGCAGGCCGGATTAAGTGCTTTTCAAGTAGGCCATTTTCTCCCGTCGATCAACAGTAATAATCAACTCCTTTTTCAAAATTCATATTTTTTTTTTTATCGAAGGCAACGGCCATAACTCAACAGATACAGAGACAGCTAGTCGATGAACAAACACACGTACAAATACTTCAAGCTGCCATCCAAAGCGCTGGCGGAGTACCTTTCGCTGGCTGTCAATTTAACTTTCGTTCGGTTCTTACCGACCCCATCACATTTCTCTCAAGTGCACGATCCATTGAAGCTGCTGGTGTAAGTGCTTACATCGGTGGCGCTTCTTTGATCACCAATGCCGGAGTCCTCGGTGCCGCTGTTACTATTCTTCCGATCGAGAGTCGACATTCTAGCATTCTGAACCTTTTTGCTGGAGGAAGCGCTACGCCACAGTCTTTTGATATTCCGTTGACCCCTCCTCAAGTATTGGCCGTCGTCGGGGGTCTCTTACAAAATTGCCAGGCCAGCGACTTGGGTCTTACTGCGAACCAACCTCTCAGCGTGATTGACGGTGTCACACAGGTAACATAGACATCTTGTTCGAATGGATACCTCAAGAGAAGTTGAGAAAAAGCTGAAAAAACCAACATCCTCGGCCTTGTTTGTGTGTTACATTTTTAGAGTACTTTGTTCTCCGCAGGATCGATTCTTCAGTTCCAGACATCCGCCCAAATTCAAAACTTGCAAACCAATACCCTCTCATGTCAAATGCTCATCGGTGGTTCTACAACCGCATTGGTTATGTCTGCATCTTCGTGTATCATACCAGCCCAGGTCTCAGGAGGTCCACTCAATGGGCCTGTGATGGTCTTCCTCACCTCGAACGCCACACCGCTGACGACCAACCTAGCTGCGCAAGCTCAAAATGTGGTCGCAGGCCCTGCGATAATCTTTGTTGACTCAAACCAACAAGACGTTTTTGGTCAGGTAAGCTTTGCGCTCTTTCAACCCCTGCCGATCTGCAGCTGTTGATCGTTGTTTGTAGATCTTTACCGTCAGATCTCTCAACATAAGAACCCTTCCCACTGCCAACATTGCTTCAGCCGCTCTGTCAACTCAACCCGGAACACGTAGAGCGAATGGTGCTCCCGCAGGCCAGGGCGCTCGCGGGGGCGCTCAAAATAATACGGGTGCGGGTGCGAAGAATGCTAGGCCCACAAGGAAGTCCAGAAGTCTCTTTCAAAGCAATTCTACCGCTGAGACGTTCACGGGTATGAACAATTTGGGTATGAATCCTGCTCTTATGGACGTTGGCTGGGGTGCGGTTCCACAGAGTGTGGTCCAATCGCCTAGTCAAGTGAATGAAAAACATGTAAGTCTTTGAATATCTTTTACCAATCTATGCGTTCTCAATTTTCGCTTACCCACTTATTTCACGTTAACTTCCATCAGGACGTGGGCGCGTTGGATTCTAGGGATACCACTTCTTCAGAATTTCAACATGAGACACGAACAATACGCGCGGATAGAGAAAGATTTTGAGATTACGGCCTTGATCGTTTAATTTTTTGTAATTTGGCTCTTCCCATCCTTCATCTATTATATTCACTTCAAGAGGATTGGAACACTTCCGGAAGTCGTTTACTTTTACTCTCACCTTTTATCTTTCCATAACGCCTGATTGATGTACCAATCCACATAGTTATGACTATATTGCATAATTCATTTCTCTTATGGCTGAATTCAGATTGCTCAATTTTTTGTACCATAAGAGATTTTCACACACCCTTCTAGGCTATCCTCACATTATCCCATTCTTTTTTTTTTTTTTTTTCTTTTTAATAAGCCATAACTTTTTTCTTCCCCAAGTGAGGCCAGTCTGTGGCATTTGTATCCATAGACATTATTCATGTCCTTTTGTAGTTTAATGAATGCTTATATAATCTGTATAGAATATGGGATTTATGATTTTTGCGCTACAATCGCCGCATGTTTGTCTAATTACCTTGTCTTGTGTGTCAGCGCATAAAATACCATGCGCTTGCTCTCTTTGTTCCTTTGTTCAAAACGCTATGTTTCACCTTGGAAACGCATGCTATAACTTTATTGCTCTCCCTTTTTTGCCTTAGTTCCAGAAGTGGACTAATACATCTGCTTTTAGGATAAAAATCATATCAACAATGGAACCGCTTAAGCTACCAGAAAGGCTTTGGATAGCTTAGCTAAATTCAAGTAATAAAACGCAACCTAAGGCTAAACTGAAGCGATCAAAGACTGTAATACTGCTGTAGGTTAATATGTTGCAGTTGAATGATGAAGAGAGTTTTGTTAAAGTTTTTTCATCTTTTTATTTCCTTGCGCACTATTTTTCTCCCTCTCTCTCTCTCTCCCTCTCTCTCTCTCTCTCTCATTTTTCTCCTTTCTTCAAATTCTTGTAATTCGTGACTTATCAAAGAGTTATGTCACGAATAAGTTGTGTTTCATATTTTTCAAAGTCTCTCACTATTCTAAACCTAGTTCTTCTAGCGGTGACATTGGAAAACCTGGCAGAACTGAGTCTTCTGATTCCTTTTTCCTTCATCAATTATTCTTCTTTGTGATTGATGAAGGTGAGGACACTTGTGAAGACTCTGTGTGAAAAAGTGATTCAAAATTGAATCTTTAATCATTTTCCTGTTTCTGTAAAGTTTGTGCAACATAGAGTCAGGAAGAGTGGAGTTAGGTGGGGAGTTAGAAGGTTGAGTTAAAGTTGAGTTAGAATGTTGACTTTGTAAAATATGACCTGGGCATGGTAGTCCATGAGTCTTTAGATGGGTTGTACAAATTGTCTGGTATCACCTCCAGCATAGATGCATCATAGTTGGGCATGCCACATAACATCACATGCCCAGATGTGATACAAAATATCATTTTCTAAGGCGTGCCTATTGCATCGCATCTGGGCATGTGAAGTTTTTTCACATGCTCAGATGTGATGCAACTATGCTGAAGGTGTAAGGGGTATGGGCTGGTATGGGGTACACTGCTACTGTAGCTTTACTGTAAACATGGCACAGCCCCCATTCACTGGTCACTGGTAGGCCAGGGCATCTGGCTACTTCCAAGCTTTCTCCAAGAAAAACCCCTCCTGTTTTGAACCAACATCCATTGTGTGGCCTGGAAGACTAGTGAACCATATAGGTGAATTTGATGGAAATAAAGTTGAGCTACATATGTCCACACTAGAGCCATGCAGAATGTCTAGAAGTTGCATGAACTTGAAAAATTTGATTTAAAATAAAAATCATGATATAATCCAAGCCTTGTGATAAGGAGTATGGAATTTTGTGACTGCTCATAAAATTTTGAAAAACATGATGGGTATTAAAGATTTCTCCATAGAATTCCATTTTAACTGTGAACTCCCCAATCTACCTCTGATATTTATTTGTAACACTTTTCTCACCTTTCAAACCCCCTACTGCACACTTTTCCTCCTACTATGACCACTATAATACTAACAATAACTGTTTGTGCACATTATGCATACAAAATTGGCCAATGCTATTCCATACATCACACACAGCTGCCCTAGATAATCTTGAGGGGAAAAATCCCCAAACGTTGTTGTGCGCATAAATGGCAAAAAGATACATTTAGATGATTATTACATATAAATAACAATAGTAAAGGGTATTGGTAGAGGTGGAATGCATGT
>MU167223.1:388996-407543 GCA_015951145.1 Cronartium quercuum f. sp. fusiforme G11
CTCAGGGCTGACAAAGATAATCACTAAGACTTGCTAGTTTATAAGTGAAAACCAAGAGGTAAAAAAAAAAAAAAAAAAAAAAAAAAAAAAAAAAACAAGAAAAAAACAAAAAAAAACATGCATTTTTGTACACAAATCAATTGTGTCATCGTTCCAAGAAACAATACCAATCTCTGCCAGCTACATTCATAGTCAAAGTGCTGGTTCTTTGTTAGCAGTACAACTAATTGGACCAAGAGTAAAACCACTTCAACCATCAGATATTCTACTGCTAATGTAGTTTCTTAAGATCTGGGAAGTCAACATAATATCAGATGTCAATATCCAATACAGTACACCAGTTTTTCCAAGGTGGGGACCTTGGAAAGGAGCCCAACTGTGTTTCTAACACAAATATTTTGGCAGTGTTGAAGCCATAGCTTTCTCTTTATTCATCTCATTAACTTCATAAAATCTGAATTCACCCATTACACCTGTCCAATAACTCCAAATCACACATTGTACAAAAGCTAAATGTGTGGTGTTCTGAATGAAAGATCCAATACTTATCATTTTAAATTATCAACTTGAATTGATAGGCTTCAAATTGAACATTATTTTTTCCAACCATAAAGAACATAAGTTGACAATCCAAAACCTAAGATTCCTACAATTGATGAAGATAAATCAGTTTTATTTGGATATAATTTTTTCAACTGATTCATAGGTAATAAAATTGTAAAATGTGTTGCAGAGGCTCCAATTACTGCGGGATGAAAGGAAAATAAACATAATGAGGAATTCTAAATTGTTCTAAAGAAGAAGAAAGAAATGTTTACCCAGACAGAACAGTAAGTAACTGTAAAGTGAAAACTGCAATATGCATAGCATGGAGTGCATCAAACTCAATAAGATGCTTGATTTTGCCTCTCTGATTTTCATGATTCAAATAAACATCTCTTTGATGCCATTTTAAATCCTAATGTAGGCGATAATGTGGACAGCCAATCTTGTGATATTTTTGTGGGTTTTAGGTACAACTCAACCTCAATATGGTTTATATAATAGTAGGTACAGCAATACAAAAGGTTGTAGAATTATTTTGTCCGAGAGGTTAGTTTTTTGATAGAAAAACTTGATCATGTCAAATTCAAACAGTAAAAATCATGAAGGAGTAATAATCTTGAAATGAGGTGAGAGCTATGTCTTGCTACCAAATGATTTATTTGATAGAGTGGGATGATAAAAAATGATCAATGACTCTCCACTTTCATTTTGGTTTCCTTGCAGGCAACCAACAGAGACCATGGGCACAGATCATGATTCCACTCAGTCCCCACAAGCTTGGAATGGCATGTCTTTTAAATGAAATCAACCCTCTAGCAGTTGTAATATGACCCTAGAAGTATTCTATGATTCAAGGTTAGCTTCTCTTCTCTAACTGGATGATTTCTTTGACAATACTTACTCACCTATCACATAGCTGCACCTCAATCCTATCATTTCTTCTTGATGGAACCTTGGATAAATCAACTATTTGATCATCAAAATCAAAATCAATCAGTTTACTTGCCACCTTCAACTGAAAGTCAAATGCACTTTTCAAAGAACACATATCTAATCAATCAACAACTGATCATCATCATTCCAATACATACTCTAACTTACAATATTATTCAAATCCTACAAATTATCTTGATCAATCTGAGTTCGAAATTTTTCTAATAACTTCACCATCCCTTATTACCACTCATCCAACTCATTTAAACCAACAAACAATGACCATGGATGTGACAGTTAGTCAAGCACTATAACCTAATCTTATACCAACACCAGTAATTATTAACAATCAAAAACCAAGATTGATTAATAATTCATATATTGAACAACATTACTGAGTTAGTCAACCTTCAACATCTGACTCAACTAATAATGCAACCAAGAATTCTGATCCAAGTCCATAGGTTTTTTCTTTGACTCCTAGATCTAATTTATCATTTAATTCTTACCCAAATTATCTCTCATCTACCTTACAACAGTCTATGGAAATGGAACTGGTCAATTGATAGTAAATGAAGCATGCTATAGATGAATCTGATCTTTCATAAATTGTATCTTGTCTTTGAGTTTGTTTTACATATGGTGATACTACTTGTTGATGATTACTTCCTAATGGGCAGAATTTAAAAGAAAAAGATGATGCTTTATCAAGTCAAAGATGGATGGCATCATTGGTTGATGCGAGAGACAAAGATGGGCAACTTAGCTTACCACTTTCAGGGAGAAATGACAATGTAGGAGGAGTATAGAATGGTCTAATAATTAAATTTTGATGAGAATTCTAATTAGGAGTAAATTGATGAGGACCTTGAACCAATCACTTAAGAGTGATTCAAGAAACCTGAATTAGTCCTTTGATCTGCATGGTCAAGTTCGGAAAAAGCAAAAGGATCGGATATCTCAAATTCTCGGATAGTGCCACAAATCTGGTACCGGGACAACACGTTACTTTCAGTGCGCTACGGTACGATGATTTGATTTCACTTGACCTGGGAACCCGACGCAGTCAAGCCAGAAGCCAATCGCGACTGAGGCTTCAGTAACATGCCAACGACCAAGAAGACAAACAATCCAAGTAAAGTGTGTAAACCGAGGATTCAAATATCTTGGAATTGTTCATTAGAAGCTTAAGTGACCTTGCAAACCCTCTTTTCTTTCCCTTAACAGCCAAAAGCTGCCGCTCGTCAAGGCCGACAGGTGACCGCGTCCGCAAGTGTGGAAGATGAAGAGGTCAGTTCTGGTGGTCAGTTTGGATCTTATTTCCAGTATATATATATCGCGCATCAACGACTGAATCTACGAAATCATCCACTCTACCACTTACTCTGCCAGACGACTTGGTCTTAACGAAAGCAAGCTCGAATAAGAATGGCAAACGCACCCAAACTGCCGCTCTGCCCGAAGCTGAAAACAGTATGCCTCCCCCCCCCACTTCCTCATCCGTGAACGATGTCATCTCTCACCCTGACATTTTCCAACTCTAATAATCACGCGTCAGAAGGCAAAGGGCGTGCAAAGAAAAATAAAACCCAACAGACTTCTTCATCCTCAGAAGCCGACGAAGTTATCATGACTGAGGGCGCAAGGGGGACTGGTGAGCGCGACGGAAATCCTCAGCTTCGTGCGGGTACAACCGAACTCAGTCAGAAGGTCTCCAGATTACTATCTCAAGAGCCCATCGCCAGCTCAGCGACATACCATCAAGCTCCTGTCTTCAATCTCAAGGCAATCCCTACGATCGAAGATGAAGGGGTGGTGATCAAGGACAAACAGATTGCAATTTTGGAAGAGAAAATCAAGAGGTTCCAAAAGGAGATCACGCAGGTAGGGGTTTAGCGGTCGGGTTTGTCATTTGGCTCCGACTCGCTTTCGATTCTCCATCTTTCGTCAGACTCGATTGATTTGTCTCTAAGATGATCTTTCTTTGTTCCCTTGATGGCTCCTTTTAGCTTCGAGACTCGAATGAGGCGAAAGACAAGCTTTTTGATGAATACCGACAACTTCGTGAGACCGAACCAGAGCAACAACTACTGCGTCACAAGTCCGAGGCCGAAGCCGCATTAAAAAGTCAGTACTAACTCAGTTCAGTTGTATTCATCTCGTCATGTAACATCTAGCTCATCTGACGTTACCTTTGAATGTGACTGTAGCGAAGGAAAGCATAATTGTCTCTCAGGCCGAAGAGGTGGTGAAGTGTCAACGGACCGTCACTGAGCTCCATGCCAAATTGGCGCGCATCGCAAGCGGCGAAGAGGATCGTATACGACAGCAATTGGAGCAAGAGAAGCAAGAACTGTTCCAAGCAAACGAGCAGCTTAGGGTCGACTTTGACGCGCAGCGTAGGCGACGTAAAGAGGCAGAACGAGAGAGCAAGCGCGCCCGGTTGTCCGCTGAAGAAGCTGTGCAGGAGCGTTTGGAAGAGCTCGCAAAAGAAGGTAAGTAACACATGAGTCCTATGGTCAATAACTGATCTTTGCCCAGATGACGTTGATACTGTTTGCTTGTTCCTGCTATTGACCTACATCAGCAAATACTAGCCGGAAGATGTTGGAAGAGGAGATCAATCATTCGAAGGGCCTGATTGCTCAAATTAACCAACTACGCGGTGTGACGAGTCAGAATGTGCGCACCGGTGGCCCAAGTACGATCAATCCGACTTCGAACGCGCACGTCTCACGTACAACATCGGGAAGTAGCGAAGCCACTGAAGACTTGAAAGCCAAACTCAATGTCATCGCAGACTTCACTGGCTTTCAAATTCTGTCCGTAGCCAAGAACAACAAAGGGAAGATTTACGATTGTCTCGTCACTGACCTTTGTAATGCTCATTATAGTACGTTTCAATGTTTCTCTTCACGACTACGACAAATGCAGTGCTGCTCGTCTGGAACTGAACATCAACAATTGTCTTTTGTGGAATTCAGACTTGAATTTCAAATTACAATTTCATCAAGATGACACATGTTCCTATGAGCCATCACTGGACCCCACGCGCGATTTCAGGACGATTTCTGTTCTTCCGGATTACTTGAAGGGGTTCGCCCGTTTTGAGAAAGAGAGCCAGGGACCGTTCTTCATGCAGCTCTTCAAAGCCTTCAATGTGAAGGAATAACTTTGACTTTTATCGCTAATTGGTCTCCTCGAGGGCTTCAGTTGAAGAAGGAGTTGGACTTTATGTGATGATTATTTCGTGTGAGGCAGAGGACTATCATCTTGTTGTGTTGTTCGATATGAATGGTATGCTATGTACATATGCCACCTGTAGGTTGTAGTTCATCAAAAGTCCTTGTTCATTCAAGCATTTGGTTGTGTCTTTTTCTCTCATGGGTTCAAATATTGAAACTACTTTAGTTTTATCTTGTCCCCAGACTGGTACCCGTTCCTCAATGATGTCGTGTCACCAGCATGAGACTTTGACCTGATACCGAAGGTCCTGCAGGGCTTTCAGGGCCAGGGCTATCTCAATTAGGCTTTAAGCCCCTTGGGGCCTAATATCGGTACCACAAGAAAAGCACAAAAAGAGTGGGGCTTGAGTTCTTAGAGCATCTCCAATGGATGCTACAACTTTGTAGTGTCACCCATACTTATAGCAGGACACCATCCGACAGCTGTTACAACTCACGCTATAAATCTACCGGTTTTGCTGTAGCATCCCCGGCTCACTACAAAACTATAGCAAAACCCCCATGCTATAGTGATGCTATAAGCCACTATTCCTCCTCTTTCTCATTCCTTCTCCACACCTCTCACAGTGATTGACCAAGAAATTCCTCTGCCCCTTACATTCAACCATAAAGTTGTAGCGGACCTATAGCATAAGTTCCACAGCCATATGCTACAGGTCTAAACTGTCAGATGGTAGGGAACTGAGAATCTGGAGAACCTCAATGAAGAGGTGAGAGTGAGAAATTCAACACTGATGATTTCTTACAAACAGCCAATTGGAGGGCTGTATATACTAAACAGCTACAGACAGTGAGAGTTACATGCCAGATGGGGTGTGAGCTCCAAGAAACAATGAAAAAGGAAGATTGACATGGACAACATGGAGATGTGAAATGAAGCCAAAAAGGGAAATACAAATGAAGATATTTTCCAGAGCAAACATACCAACATCAACTTGACACTATAAAACCAGTTTTGTACACTAAAATGTTGTAGTATGGGTTGGGGATACTCTTAGATGTTAGCATGAACTAAATGAAGACTGTAAGTTTCAAACAAGATTGTGATGATTCATATTCAAAGCTCACAAAGGGGGGCCCAGAAATACTCCAAGAAGTTTCTTAGACTGTCCAAGAAGACCTGTATGGCCCTGTGTCTGTCAAACTGTGTAGATACAGGACCAAAGGAAGATTTATAAAGGTCTTCTTGAGCGGTTTAAGATAGTTCTTGGGGTGCACTTCTTCCACCTGCTTTGTGAGCTTTGAAGTCCATTATTCTGGGGGTGCATGGATCCATGCACCAGTTGGATGATGATAAAATGGTGGAGGAAACTAAGTTTCCCATTGGGTTTTCAATGGATGTATAGTATATCAATAAAGTTTGTGGCATGCTCTGGGCCCACCCTGGGGTGCCAGACTGGGGGGGAGGTCAAAAGCTTTATTAGTGAGAGAAAATCCAGTTTGGGTTTTATTTTAATTTCTTGTTTTAATAAACTTTATGTTTTGCACACTTTTCTGCTCAGAAGACATATTCTCACCTGGGAACCTATTCAATTCTGGAAATGTAGCTTTCCTCGTTCTGCACCAATTTGGTGAATTTTAGGTGTAAATGATGTAAAGTGGTGATATTGAATGGAAGAATTGCGCCACCAAATTTGCCCCAACCAGTTAACTTAGTCATATACATATGTGCCATCTAATCTCAACAATGAGATCTCTTTCCCCATCTTGGGAAAGAGATCGTAAGTTTTACCATTTCACTCTTATTATTCGTTTCTCTTATCTTTTCCTCTTTCTATTTTTTTTTTATCTTTCTTTTGCTATTATTTCATACATTATCTCTCTATATGTTATCAGTTATTAATGCTCTGAACATACATACGCTCAGATTGTTATCATTTCTAAGGTCACTTAAATACACACTCGTTGCTTATTTCACTACCTCTCTTGGATACATTTCTGTACCCATAAACAGGTCAGAGATTTTTGTAGGGCAGGAGCTTATCAGTGCCATACACACCATATCAGGGGTATTCCAAAGCAATTCAGATTTCTTCATTAATGCTAGCAGTGCTATAGCCATCTATGGGCTTGTCATTCCATTTCATCCAATTTTGGACCAAATCTGTATTTCTACCCCTGGGATTAGGGGGGAGGTTCCAAGTTGCTCATCCTGTATATTTGAACCCCTTTTCATTAGTATATCAAAGCTTGTGCACCCTAAAAAAAAAATGCAGCATGAAAAGATAACACCAGAGAATACAACCTATAATTTTTTGGGTGAGCCTCCAAGAATTGGGAAAGGATTTCACAAGTGATAGTTGAATTAGCTTGTGAATAAATGTATACTACAATGCTTATCAATTGCATACTTGTCCTATTCTTCAAAACAGATTCTGTTTCTTCATTTATCATAGAAGATACCTACCAAAGTCTATTGTTTACTTGCCTTCCAAATGTGATAATGCCACTTTAGAAGCACTACCAACAAGGATGCCTTGGATTGAAAAATGCAAACCATCCTAGCTTGTTGGCAGTGAAGCCAAGGGTAATGAACTTGAAATAATGTTGTACCTATCACAGCTTAGCTTCCCATTCTTTTTCTCATGAAATATTACCACAAATGTAGCATGTATATAGAAATTTTCATCTGGTGCAAAGGACATCAAGTCCCAAAATCAACAGCCAAGCACAAAATCATGTTTTGATGTTGGAAAAGACAGCTATGGTGGAAGAAACACTTGGTCATGTGTGGGTGGGTATTGTTTTGGCACAGTTAAGGTCTTTTTTTGCTGAGATATACAGGGTGTGAATGTCAGGGGGATGCTTCTTATATGGCAACCCACCTGGCTATTTCAGGCTAGGTGTGAAGCTAGGTTGGGTGTGAGCCACTTGCTTCTGTCTTGCAAGTGACCTCACTACTAGTCTGAGAAAAAGGTGGGCACAAAGGCCAAAGGTTTGGAAGTGGGTTCTTTTAAAACTCAAATGCCTCAGGAACCTCTCCTGAGAGCCAGATGAGTGCTGATCTTGTCTAGGGAAAGCTCTAGAAAACCTCAGGATCAGCAAGGCTTCACACAGATCTTTTATGTCCCTGTGATATCTAGAAGCAGGCACACTCAGCTTTTATCCTCTACCCCTGTGCTACACTTCTTGAGAACCCTTCAGCAAGAATGGAGAACAGAGGGTCCAGGAGGAAAGGTGCTAGTGATGAACCTCAGAGGAGCAATGAAATAAACAACTGGTGAAGACCAGTAAGGAAACTAGACTGCTTCTAGATAGAGAAGAAATCACCAAGGTTAATTATGTATTAACCAGTGATTGAGGAATCTCAGATGAAGAAAGCCCAGAATATTCTAGAGGGGTATTCAGACTGTTGAGGTTTATTTTATTGATGCTTCAGAGAGAGGAAAGTGTCCAGGGAGGTCTGGTCCTCCTTTCATATTCTGAGCCTTCACTTTTCCTTCTCTATGAGAATATTTACTCAGTAGAAGGTAAACCTAACTTTGTATGTGTATATCTCTTGGTAATGATGTGTTATTACCTTCACATTTTATGGCTATGGTTTACAACAGGTTGTATCATGTATAGCTCTTGAAACTGAGCTATGAGTTGTTTACACTTATAATTACAATACCTTTGCAGTCCCATGGTACTTGCTAAGTACTCAGGGGCTGACATTGGGCTTCAGACTCAAGGAGAGCAACAGAGCAAGTCTGTACTGGCCCCACCAAGTACAGTCTTCAGCTAGATGACCTCTAAGAAGAGAATTTACTGAGACTCTAGTTGCGTTACAAGGGTCTTCCCCTTGGTAGAGTGCTTTGTCTTATAACTGGGCAAACAGTTATCTGCAAGAGCCAAACTCTGAGGAATACAGGCTTAGCTGAAGGTAACAGCTCTTGCTCCTTCCTGTATTGGTGTTTTTTGTCTCTAGTCCTTGGTGAGTCTTCACTGTCAAGGGATCCTGGAGGTAAAGGTCAACCAGACCTTATCAAAGTGATGGGTGACCTTTCTTTTTACTTACACCTGTTGAACCTTGCACTTATTGAGCAGACACTTGTCATGAGACAGTCACAAGTCTGGAGCACAACCAAGACCCACTGTGATGACAGGGGGAGTTAAGGTGTGGATGGGTTGAACAGATGAGATGATGGATGAGAGAAAAATCCATCACTCATCTTGCTCCAGTTACACAAAGAAGGGGAAACAAATGAGATGTCACCAGGGCATGTCACACACATGTTGGAAGCACACACAGACAAAACACACATAGGAGCTGTAGCTCAACAACTTGTTCATATAAGTTATCCTCAATATTTGTGCTGGTTGGTTCTATTTTGGTGTGTGTGTGGTAAAAGGTGAGGAGAGAGGACCACTCCTGAACAGGAGATAGGGGGTTTATATACCTTTCATGTTCCCTCCTCCACATTCTTAGGATATGGGCTGGCTTGTGGTTCTAGCTCATGCTATCACAGGGCCATGTAGGCCAGTCTGTGGTTTGTTATCTTAATAACAGGGCCTGCTAGTTGGCTCCTGTCATAAGTATGCTATGCTTATGACTCTTAAAACTGAGCCTGAGGTGTGGTTTACTTCTTACACTACTCATTACATATGTAGTACATATGTTACACTATGTTTTTACATATGTACATTACTTATTACACATGCAATGTATATATTACACTATTATTACACCTATTCCTCATGGTTACTATACATTTACATGATACATAATATATATATATATATATATACATGTACATGTCTGGTTTCAGTCTGTGGGACTGTTATGCAGTCCTCAGGGTTGACAGTGAACATAAGTGGACCAGCACTGTCCTCAATACTGACCTTGACAATCAAGTCTCCTCACTCTGTTCTGGCTCCAAAGTCTGCTACCCAAAACAATCAGAAGCCCTAATGATACTGCTGCAGCTCTAGACAGGGAATGAGCTGGAATGGGACAAACAAATTCTCTGTGACCACCATTTATGTATGAAGTAAGGGGTTGAAGCCTTTACCCAAAAGTGCCGTGACCATGGAACATTAAACCATGTTTCATAGAGTTTAACTGGAATGTGAAATTTAAAGGACACGAGTTTCTAAGGGTTTGACTTCAGTGCAAGCGGGCAATTTGGAATTGTGTTTTGTGGAGACATGTACTGCCATGTACCATATGATACATTGATCTTCAAATAATGCCACACCTGCTCATACAAGGTTCTTTGTTCTAGGGCTCACTTGAGGGAATTTGTCAGCTACAGGAGATTCAAACCGAATCAAGTATGCTACAGAGAGTTGCGGTGTTGATTTTGCTTGGCTTAAATTAATACATCACAACTTGGGTCATGACGGAATCCAAACCAGATTCAAAAGTAATTCTTTAGAGTTCAAGACGAGAATCAACGGCAGACTTGATCTGTTCATAGACTTCCTCGACGGATAGAGAGGAATCAACCTAAGTTGATAATATCAATGATCAATAAAGAATCGTAAATAGAGTATGAGGAAGGATCAAACTTGGAAGTTTAGGCTCAACTTCGACCACTTTGCCTTTTTCGCGATAATAATCAACCACAGGCATGGATGTTGCAATGAAAGTGTCTGTAAAACCAAAGCCACGACCCATACCCCGTGCATCCCAATCCCAAATTTGAAATTAACACCAAGATTGGTCTCATAAGATTCTTCAAAAGTTATGAAAGTGATACTAACGGAAGCGCTTGGAGATACTCTCCTCGTTATCATCATCTCTTCCGCTCGTCTTGCCGCGCTCCAGCAACCGACTGAGCAAGATCTTTTCAGGACATGTTAGGAACAATACAAATGACGATTCACAAACCTGGGGTTCAATCATGCCAAGACGTCAATGCTAGCACAGGGAAGTGGGTAACAGGAGTGGAGGTTGTACCCACATCCTCATCGAACTTGATTGCTTGATCCATCTCCCGTGGGAAACCATCGACCAGATATCGGTTTTTCCCACCCTTCACAGCTTCACCTATAGCATTTTGGAGAAGCTTGATAGTGACTTCCATGGGCACTATCCGACCCTCCTTGATATACTCTTTAATCATGCCTCCATATTTTGAGCCCTCGCGCTGCTGTTCAGCTCGCAAGAGATCGCCGGCCGAGAGGTGGACGAAGCCGTACTCCTGGACTAAACGCGCGCATTGAGTGCCTTTGCCGGCCCCGGGGCCGCCCAGAACGAAGATCACCGACGTCTTTTTGTTATCGAAATGAGGTGCCATATTAGCTTGCGTTTCTGACCGAGTAGCCTCAATTGGGTTTTGGAGTAGTCGTGGAGTTGGGAGAAACAGTAGGCGAGCCACCAAAGCTGGGGAAGGCTTTTGCACGCAGTCGCGGATCGGAAGAATCCAGGGAACGTTGGTGAGTTATGTATGCGAAAGCAGCGCAACCCGAGCTGAAGATTGCAAAGAAAACCAGAGGCGATGGTGCAGCTCGCTGAGGGGACGCCGGGCCTTTTGTAGACAAGTGCCGAGAAGATAGGGTTCTGAGGAACGGGGGATGAGGATGAGAAGGTGAGATCTTTGGGTAGTTTGATGGATTGATCATCAAAAACTGATGACCGGTTATCGGGAACTTTAATTTTGATGGTTGCGGTTCCTGTTATCGCGAGGCACACGTGTCTCTCTCTCTCTCTCTCTCTCTCTCTTCTCTCTCTTCGCTCGTCGGAGGCCAGTCGGGTCAGGAACGATGAGTTGACCAGACTGCCCTTCGCCGAGCGAACACGGTAGTCTGGTGGGTTTGGCTTAACCTAACCCTGGTTTGGGCTTTGGCGAAGCTGTGTACCCTACATTTGCCGTAACAGTTCCAATCGCTTGCCTTTGTTCCATTTGTAGAAATGCTTGCGGTTTTCTTTTAAAAACAAAAAACACGGACCGGGCCATGGACTCAGATATCCCCTGTTAAGTCCGATCGGGCCGATAATTTGGGGGCCGCGTCCAAATTTTCACCTCCAACCTCCAAATTTGGGGAAATGGAGGTGAGTCCACTTGCGCCCCTACCCCATACCCACACCTTAAATGTACTCTAATCATCAGTCATCACCCATACCTGTCCAGGGATGGGGGTCAAACCGTTGCACCCCGAGCGTTTGGCGGGCCTCTAAAATTTGAAAGTTAGAGAGGTCGGGATTTGATAGCTCACCACGGCGCTGCTCTAAGGTAATATGCTATAGTAGCATCATTGTACAAGCATACCAGCCCCCATGAGCCTGCACGATGAGCCCGCATAGCCCTGTCCCTTGCCACCATTGGGAGTAGCACCTCTGAGAAAGTCTGCTGGTCCCCAAACTTGAGATACAACTGCAAAACACAAAACAAAAAATCCTCTAAGATTTTTTTTTGAAAGAGAGAGTCCAAAATTGGGTTCCCAAAAAGTTCTGATGAACAATCTGTAGGGGGTTATCCTCGGCTGGACTCCCCACACTGATCTGCTTGCGGCACGGGCTCAAGGAAGGCTCCTTGCGAGACTTCTAAAACAAAAGGGATGAATTTGCTAGCCCGAGAGAAACCCCCATGAATGAATGGAGTCAGAGTCTCAAGGCTAGGAGCACGGACCTCCCTTTTTCCCCTGTGTATCCCCCGTATGCTACTACATCCTATGCTTGTACTGCTGCCTGTAAGGCTACCGCCTTACACAATCTCCCCCTCCTTTTCTAAATATATATGTATATAATCTGCTTTTCATTCACATTGTTTAAGATCTAGAGATCTCAAAAAACAAAAAAAATCTATTCAGGAGAATTTTCTTTCCAAGAGGTCACCATGTATGAGAGATCCTGTATCAATCAGTATTGATTGATTGAAAAATCTTCAACTACATACACACAAGGCATAACAGACCTTGATTTTAAGTACCAAAACCATTGGGACAGGCTACAGGATATAATTCCTGAACATGATAATTACTGGACAAACTCCTGGGAGAAGAGAGACCTATGAGAGGTTCAAAACCCACAATCGTAATAAGTTTGGCTCTCATACCTACTTGTAACCTAGCCTGACTAAAAAAAAAAAGAAGAAAAATGGAATCTTGCCTGATAAACCTCACATATTTCAAAACCTAGGGCCAAACGCAAAAAACAAAAAAAATCAGCCAAGTCTATCCTTTCTACCCCTCTTGCCCTACAAAAACACACTCATAAAACAATTAACAATAAAAATCAAAGGAAAACAATTCAACGCTTATGAGAAAAATTCAATAAACACGAGCTTTACATACAGCTATACAGACAGACACCGCGACTTTTTGAAACATTTATCTTGATCTTGATCAGTCAATCTTTTTTTTTTTAAAAAAAAAACAAATATGTGAATGATAACATAAACAATGCAAATGATTCAATCTCATAATTATCAACCCCAAACAATTACAACTTATACATCATCATCATACAAAATTTCTTTGATACCAACATATGAACTTTGCTTAACATACATTCTAAATCACTATAAAGACTCAATAAACTTATTGAAAGGCTCATTTCATTCTCAGCCAAGCTGTGGCTCTACTCCAGTTCCGGCTCCATTCACATTCGGATTAGGCGTCGCCCGGCCTGAGGCAGTAGGCGTGAACCCAAACCCGGACCCAAAACCAAATTGCTGTTGTTGCTGCTGCTGCTGATCCATTCCAAATTGGGACACTAGTCCCACTCCACCAGAGAGCGCATCTAACGGGCCTGAGTATCCGGCTAAACCCACCTCAAAAAAAAAAAAAATGAAATACTCATCTAAAATCAGCTCTCTCCCACTTTTACAACACACTGGTGCATGACCAAACTTACGCATTAGCATTGATTCCCAGAATCCGCCGTCCTTTAATAAGTCCGCAAAATAATCGTTCACAGGGTGATCCCTTGACATAAAGCCCTCAAACATCTGCGGTTCAAATGTACCCATTCCGCATGTAGCTGCCTGTATTGGCGCTGGTGGACCGGAGACAATTGAGGAATCCATCTGAACGGCCGACTGAAAGGGCAAACCTGATATTGGATTGATCAGGAATTGTCCGGTTTCAGTCTCGCGTGGTGTTGTCGGCGGTAACGGCCAATGCGCATTCGGCACCTCAATCGCACTGGTATCCCTTGGGATTATCCTACTACCAGTATTATTGGCTTCGACTCGAGTTTCAGAATCGTCAAATGCAGTCGTCGGAGGCGTTCCATTATTCTTGTTCGGAGTTGGAGATGATCCTTTCTTGCTATTTAGTAACACCTTCAAGAAAGCCGCATAGAGCGCCGGTGTATGCGTCTCGTCTATCGATATATTTTCTAAGAGCAATGTGCAATCATGTACTAACTTCTTCACTGCTAATGCATCACAAAACGAACGAAACTGCGGGCGTATGAGCTAAAGAGATAAATTGGATGGTATGGGGATAGAACAAAACATGAAATTGTCAGCTTTTTTAGGACGGCAGCCGTTCATTCATAGAGGTAAGATATTTGATGTGCACCTTTAACAAAAACACCGCAGCGTAGGCGATATAAACGAACTGATTATCGGGTGCATACCGTAGCGCGCCCAATGGACCCAGGTGATCTCGTGCGATGGTAATCACTCGGGTCGCAGCGTCATAGCACGTCACGTAGACCCTATGGCAGGTCGAGTCATTTGAATTCAGAAGAAGTGATCGGGATGCAACGATCAACAAACAAAAGTTGAGTTGAAACTCACTGCGGAAGCTCAATATGCTTATCGGGGTTTTCCAAAGTATGCTGCAACATGAAGCTCATGGTGAACAACCTACCAAAAAAAAAAAAAGAGGGATCAGAAACTTTGTGAGTAAAGAGAGCCATGTCGCACACGTAGTTACCTGTAGTAATTATAATAAAAACCCTTCATGCTATGTCGATATCCACCCGGTAAATCATGCAGACTCTCCTTGGTTTGAATGGTACACTGTTGTCCACTCCCCCAGAAAAGAGCTCTTGTCAATGTCTTCCTAAAGTAATTGATCAAAAAAAAAACAGCTTTACCTCGGTCATCCATTGATCCAATGATCTAAAAGATTTAGACTAAGTCAATGCAACATATGATGAAATTGGCTGATATCGTAAAAATTGTACTTACTGCGAAAACGTCTTCATTAACAAAGAGTAATCGAGATTGGCGTTGAGACCAGAGTTTGAACACGTGTCTGAGTATAGCGTGTCGAGGATTCTAGACTATTAGAGCAAAGACGAATGTAGACTGGTCAGATTAGCTTTGCAGATCAATTTGCACCTGCTGCTAGGGGCCGTCCACAAATAAAGTCAGGTCATCATACATGTATTCGATGTAAATCGACCATAGCCGTAATGCCCGAGTCATCAGGTACCGAGCACCGATGTTTATGCCAATTCTTTGATGATCGAATGATAAAATCTTCTCGAATGGAGTATGGTTTACCCATTTGTGCAGATAAGGAGCGATCGAGAATAAAACAATAAAGCCAAGTTCGTTCGCGATTCAGTATCTCCTTCTCGTAGATCTCATGTTGCTGCATTAACCCATCATCTCCTATAGGTTTCTGCGAAGAGGTATCTGCCAATGGGAGTTGAGCAGTGGTCTTCCGGTGTAGATTGAGATCAATGGCCATCCGTATTGCGATTCCAGAGAAAGCCCCTGCACAGCCAGCAGTAGAAAAGTTTGTTAATAACCAATCCTTAATCTCACCAAACAGTTCCATGACGATGCTCACATGTGCGGTCTTCCTCGAATCTTTCCGCAGGTTGATTCCAAAGGGTCAGTAACAAGAACGCTTGAACAACTTCCACGGACTTGTAACCCTTTACCATAACATCAAATGCAATCCGTTTCGCTGACTGGAGGCAATTCAAGTGCAAGTCTTTACGTTTGTCGTAGTAACGCGACGCCACCGCACAGACAGCTGTAAACAAGAACGGTGAACGAGAACCGACGATTGTAGGGGTATGGAAGTCTCGCTCTAGGATACAACAACTATACAGGTCTTGGATCAGGACGCCTGATCAATAATGTCGGTCTATGCACCCAAAGGTAACCGACAACTACTGAAGGAGATAGTTTGAGTACATACTGCGGGTTGCATTTGTCAAAGAAGATCTGAAATAATTCGACAGCTTCGTCACTCGACAAAATCTTGTCGGTCAATAGACTAGGTGGTATTTGTTGCTCGATTACGATCCGTCGGAGGGGTAGAACATTTCTTTGTGCGGGTTGAAAATATGACTGATTGGCAACTCCGACCTTGCGTTTGTGATGCTTGTTACCAGCTTCATCCGCCGTTGCGGGTGTAGATTCCTGTAAGCTTGAGTTTGATGAAGACGGGGATGAGGCGACGTCCAATGGAACGTGTTCCTCCGAGATATGGTAATGTGATGCCTCGTGTTGATCAAGTGCGGATAGATTTCGAGGATGTGATGGCGCAGACCGCGCTGACGATGTGCGTCTGTGAGACCCGCTAGAACTACGATCAGACCTATGACGATCGTGGCGGCTTCGCAATGAAGCCCTTTGGAGATGTTTAGAGGGACAATTCAGTCGGTTATTTACGTCAATTATAATTATATTGAAAAAAACATACTCAGCCAAGAGGCCCAATGGGTTCAAAGTATTGTCCGGTAAGGAATGTAACCGGGGGCTGGAGGGCCTACTAAAGTCTGGCAGTGCAGCGAATCGATTGACCGGCGGTGGATGGACGCTCTCATTCACAGGTCCGGTCGTAGAACTTGAAAGACTGAGATGGGTGTTGGGGTCCATGATTTGCAGATGCGTTTGAGATTGTCGGCCGTCGGTGAGCGAACAGCCGAATTTAGGCATACCGGTAGACTCGGGCATTAAACTGGTCGAGGTTGTCGAAACTTGCCCGGACGGTACTTCGGCTGGCGCCTGAGCGGTTGTACCGGATGGAGTCTCTAGGCGTGAAAAGGCAAGATGATGAAGACCTTGCGAGGCAAAGTCGGAACGTTGGGGATCATATATGGGACTGACTGATCCTGTGAATGTTTTGGGGGATGTCTGAGAATTCGGAGAGAGATGGAAGAGTGATGAAGAAGTCTTGAGGGGGCTGGGGAAAGAGGCCACAGCTTGAGTTTGAATTTTGGTCATCACAGCATCCAATTTCTCTTCCTGCGAGAGAAAAGGTCAGCGAACGAAGCGGAATGTGATTATGAGATGAGATAAAGGATGAGCAAGTGAAGAAAGCCTCACTGACGACTGTCTGTAAATTCCTCGCCAACAAGTCTGTCCTCTTCGTACCTTTCTTACCGCGCTGGCTTTCTTCGAACATACATACATGCTTGCCCAATCGACATCGCTTGCAAGGAGGACCGTTTTCTGCATCCACACATCGCATCTTTAGCCTTCTACAGACCGTACATGCCCTGGTACCCCTGGTTGACTTTGGCTTGAGTGGTGGTCCATCGGACTTGAGATCACACGAGCCAAATGAGGTGGATGGAACGGGGTCTTGAGCGGGTTGTGGTCCGGAGATTGAGGCAAAGGAGGTCTCAGTGCTAGTCCTAAGATGTTTATGAGCCAGTTCAAGTTGTGAGGATGATGACGGACGTTTCTTGGTAGGTGAATCGACGAGTTGTGGTGAATGGTCTGGTGGGAGTGATGGTGGACTAGGTGGATGACCGTTTTCGGGTGAAGAGATGGAATGAGTCGGAGGTAGATTACCAGATGGTTGATGAGTTGAGTTGGATTTGAAGGGTGAAAGTAAATCAGGATGAACTGGGATGTCAGATGAGGTGTTGCGAATGAGTTGATGACCGATCTGAGTGAAAGGTTCATCTCGGCATGAGACTGAGTAAGTTTCAGGGTGATATCGTCCGGTCGACATCGAGTCAGTCAGCACTCGTCACCCCAATTATTCAATCGATCGATCGAATTCCGGTTGGACGGCAATTCTAAATCCGGTCTCACTCAAATCACTTCCTCAACTTCAAGCCCTCATTAGACCGCTACTCACACAAGCATACTGTACACTATTCACCGTACATACTCACTACAAGCATTCAATACTAAACACCTTGGCCGTCCTATAATCACATCTTTTCACAGCACAGCTCATCAAATGATGTCTATGAGACTCAGTCACAGCCCACACCTATTTTTGAATATTCAATCTCAATCAATGAGTAGTACCAAATAAACAAACTTGAATCAACTGTTGGTTTTGAGAGAGGTTGGGAAAACAAGAAGAAGAAGAAGAAGAAGAAGAAGAAGAAAAAAGCAGAATTTTTATTTTGGTAGCAATTAATAAAGTCTATGATTTGATATGAAGGAAAGATCAAGCGAAAGTCACAACAACAACAACAACAACCATAACCAAAAAGGAAAAGACGATAAAGAAATATCTCAGAAACAAGATCAAAAGATAGATAGACAATATATATATTAGCAGTTTTCAAAAGACAACACGAATGAGGTGAAAAGGGAAAAACTACAAAAGAGGAAAAAATAACAAATTCCCCTTTCTTTCCCCACTCATCCATTAAAAACATTTTAAAACGATCCGAAAAGGTTGATATTAGTTCAGGAAGGAGGAGTAAGATTTTGGATACACCCATTTATTTCCTCGCTCCCTTCGCAAGATAGTAACGAAAAAAAAGGGAAAAAGAAGAATCTGGAAGAGCTTTGCCCACGAACAAGCATACATAAGAGCCACCATGAAATCACTCAAGACAACGACATTTTCTCTTTTTTTTTGTTTTTGTTTTTGGTTTGTGTGCAACCAACCTTGAAATGAAGAAAATGAAGAAGTGGGTAAGAATGGGCCCGGTGAAGGAAACAAAAAGAACAAAAACGATGCAGGAAACTCACCGGTGAGTTGCATAGGCCCAAACAGATTGCCCCCCC
>MU167223.1:418049-440682 GCA_015951145.1 Cronartium quercuum f. sp. fusiforme G11
AAAAAAAAGTGATGATGAAATCTAAGAGGTAAAAGAAATCTATGAGACCATGATCAGTGAAGAATATCCATCGTTTTTAGTAATTCAAATTCTGAAATCTCTCGCCGCTTAAACCTTTTATTCCTAATCTTCAAGTTATTGTATCGGTACTTGGTCGTACGAAATTCTAGGGCCAATTACTTTTCTAAGCTTCTGCGTGCAGCAGATAAAGTTGAAAATCGATTTGTTTACGCTTAAAGAATTGGCGAATGCGTTCGAGCTCTAACTGAGCTTCAGGTTGTTTTGGTAATCGGACAAGAGATAATGTCATCGATGCGAGTTTAGGCCAGAGCCCTAAGCCGCGAATAAGCGATGTAGCTTGGACAGAACTATCTACAGCTCGAACTTCCACGACAAGCTCAAATGAACTTATCTTAGGACACGTGCTGAAGAGTTTGAGAAAGTCAAAGTTATCTCCTGCTAAATCACCAGACCTTATTCGTAACTTGAGAGTCTCTAAGTTAGGCATAAAAATCAATTCGGTCTTATTCCCTTGTCCACTGAGGAGCCCGTAGTCCGTAATTAATTCGAGCTGAACGAGTGTCCGCCAGAAAAGGCGTATGAAGGTGATAGCAAGGTCCCAGTTGACCCACGCAAAATCGGATACCGACAGCCAGCTGATTTTGGACTTCCACTCTACCACCGTCCAGTAGTGATTCAGGCAGCTCTCACAAGATACGGCTAGACATTCGAGTTCTTCAAAGCTAGCCAGAAGACTGGGAAGTTGGTGGGATTGGGGCAAGAAAAGTGGCTCAGAGACCGAGGTTTGCTGAAGTGGTGGGTCGTATTGTAACCTAAACTTGCTCGGCCCGCTGTGGCATTCGAACCTTTTGAGTCGTCGTGCAGTCTGGAGCATACATATAAGCAGCTCTTCTTCGGGTTCCTGAATTGGCCAGGTGGTCAACAGTCGGAAGCTGCGTAAGTTTGACATCCGTTCCCGTCCGAGTGTCTTCACGCGTTCGCTCAGCGGCTTGACGCGGTAATTGGGTGGGCTCTCATTCAAGATAAGCTCGAGTGAGATGAGCCTGGTGATCGAGTTCAGGATGTTGACGCCCGCTTCGGATACCGGTTCCTCAAACCAGACCGCCCAGACATTATTGTACTGGGGCTCGTACCACGACAAACTTAGTGAACGCACATTTCGCCCGACCAAATCTGAACTTTTCAGACGCTTCTCGATCGCCAATATCTCCGACACAGATGCTACGCCCAGATTGAGAGCCTAAAGAACATGAGAGGGGAAGGGACGAGCGTTTGGCAATTAGAGAAGTGAGGTCTGACCTCCGCAAAATAAACAGACTCCTCTCAAACTCTATAGACATCAACTCACCTGCCACACAAAGACATTGACTAACGCCGCAAATGATTTACTCACCCCTGTCAAAGGGGCCAGAAATCCACGACTCAATATGGGTCGGCGTGGGCCAGAGGCTCGGCGAGTATTGTAGAGAGGCGGAACTTTGGGCTTGAGCGATGGATTTGCCTGTTTGATGGCTTCATTCAGAAATCCGATGATCTTCAGCTGGACCTCGACTGGTAAAGCGTCCCAAGTTTTTCGCTTTGTGTTATCGCCGCCCGAACTGGAGTCGGCTTGGTCTTGAGAGACGTGCGCAAATTTTTCACACCAGGGTTGGAGATAGGGAGTGGAGCCGTATGAGAAATATGGGCGCTCTGAGGATCCAGTCAGTATTTGGTAGTCTTCTGCACAACTTTGGCGCACTTGCCAGTCTGAAAAAACAGGCTTGAATTTTCCTTCTGCATTTGAGGGCTCAATATTATCTGCTTGCACATAGTCCTTCAAAGAAGGTATTGAATGAGGCATGCTGAGCGGATGCGGTTGCATTGAGCAAAAAGAAAAGGGAAGATAGCGAGACAAGAGGTGAACTCGATGACCCAAAAGGCCGGAGACAAAAGTATGGAAAGCTTTATTCGACCAAGCCCAGTTGTATACTCAGAAGGTCTATGGTGGGATGGTGCAGGGCTATCTGCACTATCAAAGTCTTATTTGACTTGAGATCGGCTGGAGGACCGTCCTTCAGGAGAGGCTGAGAAGCGCAATGAAATCAAAGGGAACATAGGCTAAACAATAATAAAGGAGTGGTAAATCCCTGACTTCATGAATGATCGACTGGTGTCATAGCTTGGTCAAAGATATGTTATCCCTTCGGGTCTTGGTTTTCACGCCGAAACAAAAAAATTAGGAAATACGGTTAGGGACTAGATATGTACTCATCACTCAAGCGGAATCTTTCCCGAAGACTTGAAGGACGCGGCAAGATATAGAATACCGATCTCGGAGGATCTATGGGTCGGAGTGTGTGTGATACGGATCTTGAGGATCGGCTGTGAATAAAGCCTGAAGCTGAAGGTGTTGGGACGATGGTTTTTTTTTTTTTTTTTTTTTGAATTAAAAAGTTTATAGTGCGATACCTCCTCTTATAAGAGTAAAAACTGTTAAGGTACCCGGCTCATGTCAGTGCTCTTTCTCTCCTCTGATGTCTCGCTCGGCGGTCCAGATCCCAATGATAATTCATTCCTCCACACACGTTTACAAGAGAAAAGAGAAAAGACAGGAAGAAGAAAGAAAGAAGGCAGGGTACAAACCTGTTAAGGTATCCGGCTCAGGGGTCTTTCTCTCCTTTGATGTCTCGCTCGGCGGTCCAGATCACAATGATGAGGGATTGGTCCGTCGAGCGAGATTACAACTTTATACGTTTCCCCTTAACCTAACTCCTAACCTAACGTCTAACCTAGTGCTCTGTCGCTGACGTGATGACACCTCCCTACACCCATGGCCTCGGGCCATAACAAAAACAACACTGACAGACAGGACTTAGGTCTACAACTGTAACTAGCAACCAAGTAAGACGGGCCGGGTGGTGTGTGGGTTTAGGGTTCAGCTACTTATAGCACTACAGCGGGCGGTGTTTTCGGGCATAAGGAAAGGGAACAGAGTGTAGAAGAGGTAAGTAGGGAAAAGAGGCATAGGAAACATAGGGAAAAGAGTTGTACACGGGGAACTAAGCAGAGAGGCGCTTGACCTTTCTGCTACGAGCTAGGGGAAGCCAGTCCTGCCACGCCAGACGGGCAAAGCTGGACGGGGTTTCTTAGGCGCAGGGTCTTGTCCCTGTAATGGGTTGGTCAGACCTCTTTTGGTCTCGATTGGGGTGGAGACAGCAGATCCCGGCTCCTCCCAGAAAGTATTAGGCGGCTTCAGCTCCTTCTGGCTCCACAGGGAGAAAGGAAGAGAGACGCGCCCAAAGGAAGTGAGAGAAAAGGAAAAAAGAAAAAGGAAAAAGGAAAAAGCAGATAAGGAGATTAGGTGTTGATTGTGGTCGTGGTCAGATGTATTTCGGGGTGTTGGTTGGTGTCGGGGTCGGGGATCGACGATGGGGGTTTGATTATCAGGGTGAAGGCCTAGAGGGGCTTTAGTTAAGCTAAGGCCTTTGTGAACCTGATTGGTACAGTACAGCAGTCAGTGACTTGGTTTGGTAGTGTTGTAAATTGGTGCCACACCCTAAATATTAATACCTCTCGTTTCTGGGTCAAACGGTCAAAACAACAAGGTCCCCTGCCCACTCAGTTTGTTATAGGTTGTATTTCTACCATTGCTCAGCTCAGTTCCGCAAGGTGGATTGGGTGTTGAGCTTGAGTCATACAGTACTACGTATGGCTTTGGCAATGACTTTCAGACCATTCTGATATCCCATTTGGGGAGGAGACCAGACGGCCTGGTGTCGAAAGCATACGGTCAACAATACAGACTCGGATCAGGTCGGATCCCATCTTACAATTGCTTGGCACACATGTAGCTTACTTGGTCCAAAGGAGCTAAGGGAAGCCAGAAAAGTGACCAATCAGAATGAAATGCTCATTCTGCAGACATTGTGAGGCAAGCATGGCGCAAAGACGGTAGATTTGATCTTAAGGTTATTACTGGTACATTTTCTGACAATGAAAGGACCCTACAAAGATCGATAGGCACTGTACTCGTGTTGAACAAGTATCTAGGTTGGCGACTAACTTAACTAGCCTCTACAAAGTACAAAATATCTAAAAAGGTCCCGATCAAAAAAAACTCTAAAAAATAAACAAAAGTTCGAGAAAAGAACCATCGGTTCAGGCCTTGTAGGTCTCGCGGGCCCACTTGGCAGCTGCAACCAAGTTCTTCAACGCAGCTTCGGTCTCGGGCCAGGCACGAGTTTCTGTAGATGAAACATAATAATCAGCACAGGACTGGGTAAAGGGTACTTCACTCTCACCGCGAGAGCCGAATCAAGCAAGGAAGAAAGACGAGGCTTACTTAAACCGCAGTCGGGATTGACAAAGAGAAGGTCGGCCTTGACGACCTTCAAGGTATCCGCGATCTTTTGTTGGATCTCTTCTTTTGAAGGGACACGCGGTGAGTGGATATCTGTAAGACAATTTCGATTAAGTCATTGGTCAGATGTGCAACAAACTTGGGAATTGATAACAAGGCAAAAAAAGAGCCTACCGTAAACACCAGGACCAATCTGGTTTGCGTATTCGACGGAGGCAAAGACTTTCAGAAGCTTGTGGTCCGACTTGCTTGCCTCGATGGAAATAACATCGGCGTCCAAGCGGGCGATGTCTGGTAGAACGCATGTCATTCAACATGTTTCAGATCTCAATTGTCCCGATATGAAACACTCACGGGACATGATCTCATTGAAGTCGGAGTAGCAGAAGTGAGAGTGGGTTTGTGTGCGGTCCTCAACTCCAGCGGTGGCCAGTTTGAAACTGTCAACGGCCCACTGGAGGTATTCGTTCCAATCAGCCTTGCGGAGGGGCATACCCTCTCGGATGGCTGGCTCATCAACTTGGATAGCAAAGATTCCAGCTTTCTCCAAGTCGACAACTTCGTCTCGGAGGGCAAGAGCAAGTTGACGAGATTGAACCTCACGAGAGACATCGATACGGGGGAACGACCAAGCCAAGATAGTGACAGGTCTACAAACATTGGATAGAAAGTTAGTGAACGTTCTAGTGGATTTTTCAAAGCCAATGTGCGTACCCAGTGAGCATACCCTTGACCGGAAGCTTAGAAATGGATTGGGCATATGATGACCATCGGACAGTCATGGGTGCTGGTCGAGACACATCGGCAACGATGATCGGAGGTCGGACGCAACGAGATCCGTAAGACTGAACCCAGGCGTTCTCGGTGAAAACAAAACCTTGAAGCTGTTCGCCAAAATACCTAGAACCGTGAGCCGTGTGATCAGTAAAACATGATGAAAATATTCAAGAACCAAAAGAAACATACATAACCATGTCATTTCGTTCGGGCTCGCCATGAACGAGCAAGTCAAGACCACAAGACTCTTGAAATCGAACGACCTGCTCAATTTCCTTGGCGATAAAGTCGTCGTACTCCTTGGCAGAGATTTCCCCCTTGGTGAATTTCGCACGCGCCACCCGAATTTCTTTGGTTTGCGGGAAAGAGCCAATGGTGGTGGTAGGAAAGCGAGGGAGTTGAACAACTTGGGCTTGAGCAACCCGTCGTTGAGGGAATGCACTCTTGCGGTTGTACATCTCGGGTGTCACCTTAGCCAAACGCTCACGGACGCTCGCATCGCTCTGGGCTTCGAATTCGCGACGCTTCTTGATCGACTCGGTGTTGGCAAGCAGTTTAGCCTTGACAGAGTCGTTGACGGTCGAGGAGACAGCTTTCGCCAAAGTGCTGACTTCCTCGCACTTCTCCAGGGCAAAAGCAAACCAATCCTTCTGCTCAGAAGTCAACTTGCTCTCGTTGGCCAAGCTGATGGGAGTGTGAAGAAGTGAGGAAGAAGTGGCAATAATAACTCGATCCTCGCCGAGAATCTGGATAGCTTCGGATGTGAGGCCCATGGATCGGCTCATGTCGTTCTTCCAGACGTTGCGACCGGAAACGAGACCAAGAGAGATTGCAAGCTTAGTGGGCTTCAAGAGCGTCAACGCAGTCTTGAGCTGCGAAGGTTGACCACGCTCAGTGAGATCGAGGTGGATGGCATGAACTGGGCATTTAGCAAGAGAGGGCAAGATGGCCTCGGCGCTACCGAAGAAAGTGGTAATAGTGATTTGGGCGTCAGAGGCAGCCTGAGCGATAGTGGTGTAAGTTTCGATCAGCTCTTTGCCGAGATTGTCTGCCGAGTCTAAGACTAGCCCTGGCTCATCAATTTGGATGGCTTTGGCACCGGCGGCAACAAGCTTTTTGATGAGTTCGACGTAAACAGGAACTAATTTGGACAAGAGAGCGATAGGTTCGTAAGGCTCGTTAGACGTTCGAGGGGTCTTTCCCATCAAAAGGAATGAGAGAGGCCCAAAGATGACCGGACGAGTTTCGATGCCGGCAGCCTTGGCCTCGAGATATTCATCCACAGGCTTTTGGTGAACTAGCTTGAACTCGGTCTGCTTGGAGACCTCGGGGACGATATAGTGGTAGTTGGTACCGAGGTATTTGTTCCTGTTTAGCAGCTGATGGTTCAGCGTGCGTTACAAAACACCGGACTTGCAACTAGATCAGGAGAACGTACATCTCGCAAGCTGGTAAATCAACACCATCACGTTGCCGACCACGACCCATGGCAAAGCTCAGATCAAGAGGGGTTAACTTGGCCTCATAGTACTTGTTGGGCACCACGTTGAACATTGTACAGTGATCGAGGACATGGTCGTAGAGGGCGAAGTCACCACTAGGAATGTGGTCAACTCCGGCAGCTTGGATTCGCCTCCAGTTTTGAAGGCGAACGTCTTTAGCAACAGCTTGAAGCTCTTCAGCTGAAATCTTGTCCGCCCAGTAGGCCTCGACAGCCTTTTTGATTTCTCGCTTGTCGCCAATGCGAGGGAAACCTAGGACTGGATGAGGAATAAAAGCACAAGTTCAGGACAGATCAGTAAACCGAGAGGGCCAAGATCGAAACTATTGGAGAGAGACGATGAGGATAGGCAGAGGATAGGCAGAGGTTCTTCGAGAGTTGGACAAGAGTCAACCTACCGGCAGATTGAACCATGGCGAGAGAAGATTTTAGTGAAGACGAGGGAGGTATGTATACGAAGATCTACTAAGGCTAAACTGAACGCCAAGTAAAGTGTTGAAAGGATGAAGAGGACCACCTCAGCTCGGCGGAATGAAGAAAAGTTTTTATACCTGCTTCTATGCCCGATCGCGAGCTTTGTGCACGTGACTCATGCTATACATAGTCCCACACTTTGTATTAGCATCTCTCATCACCGTTTAACACGGTACACAGCCCTGCATAGCCCCGTCCAAACACGCTCGTCCTCTGTGCCCCGTTCGACAGTTTATGTACCAAGATGGGTCTCTTAACCTTGTACATGGTTGTGCCCAATTCAAATCCATACCTCGCAGCAAAAGCTCGAACCCCAACTGCACCACAACAGGCTGTAACCAACTGTGTATGATGAGTTGTCAAACCAATCAATATTGGTAATTCGTTCTTTTAGTCTTGAACATATCCAGTCCGTCCGACATTTACATAAAGAACGCGTTATCGCGGCGCAAACATGTTTATTTCTCTCACAAGGGTCTTGATACAAAAAGGAGACATGAAACAAATTTGCTTTTTCCTTTTTAGCAGAGCGTGCAGTCACAATCAACAAAAATCATGTGGGATTTCTGCAGACAATCAGGAGATCCATCCAGAAGTCCAGGCTGCAGCCCAGTTAAGATTTTACGATGGTCCCAGTAGTAGCAAATGCTGCTTGGTCAAAGAAGCTAGAGGTACATAAGGTACTTGTCATCTAGGTGAACCAAGGATATCAAGCCTCATCCCAATCTGTCAACCAGAAATATTTAACTGTAATACCAAATCTACAATACTAGATTTCCTCAAGGAAATTCGAAGCACCACAAAAAGCCATACACCATAGCCTTTCCCAAGTGTTACCTGGTTCGTGAGAAATCTAGTTTACTTATAAGGTACTCTTTGTTTTTAGTTATCCAACACAAGGGTACACATAAGGTTCCCCCTCAAAATGCCAAGCCGCTTGACTTTTCTGAACCCAGTGGTCCACAATTTGGCTAAAAATCCAAAGCTTCAAAGTATCATGAGACCAATGTATGATTTCATAAACTAAAGCTCACATACAAGCTAAACAAATGGTCGAGGGTAGGGTGAAGAATGGAAGCTGGTTGAGCTCATATTCTACCATACCAAGCTTACAATTTTAAATTTGAGGTCAGTAGAGAAACTTGGGTTGGATTAGATGAATTTTAGTCAATCAGATTCCTGATTGGGAGAACTTTGTGGCCCTCGAAAAAAAAAGCACTAGTGTGAAGGCTTCATTACCAGAATTGAAAATATTCACCTGTTTTAAAACACCGTCTAATAGCTGATGTGTGATACTGTAAGTAAGTGGAAAACAACTTCCTCCTGCTCTTGATAAAAGAGCCCTGACCTATAGTGAGGTTCAGCGAAAAACAGATAAGAGGAGAGAAGAGGAGAGTGAGTTATTCACTCGAGACTATGAAAAATAAGAGGATACTAAGGAGCATGTAGGTTATAACCGATTGTCTTAGCGTCAAGAAAGATAACAAAAATAAGAGATAGAAAAAGAATGAATGATTGAAAGTAATGGGGTACGTACGTTCTCTTTCCAAAGACAAGGAAAAGAGAACGTACACTCCCCTAAACTACAGCACATATATACGTTATCTCCTACTCTCGTGTGATTCTCGAATGTTACACTAGCAGGTTGGTGATTTCCTGATATTGAATAGCTCGTTACATCATACGAAGGTGAAGTGGCTTGATGTCTTGTCCGCATCCAGTTTTGATTACTCACTGATACTTATCCACTAATCCGTCTTTGGGAATAGTGGCAGGTTCTCCTTGATGTGGTAAGTTCTGTCGGTAAATTTCGCTTTACACGTCGATTGAACACCAACAAGAATAAATGGCTTTGCGGGAATTTTTTGAGCAGTCCTTGGATGCAATCTCGAAGGTATGTTTCCCCCCCCCCCTCCCTCACACACACACACAGGGTTTTAACCTGAAGGATTTGTCAGAAGCAAAGTTTTCCCTCCAATAAAAACCATGGGCAAAGTTTCACCCTCGACATGGCATCCAAGCGCTGCTCAGAAATCTCTACCCAAGCCAACTAAATTCATCCTGATACATCTAGACATGCTCTGTCAGACTTCAATTTCTTATCTTCAGTAACAATCAGAAGTTTTCCACTATCAAGATATAACAAAAAATAAAAACAAACACATTAATTTTAAGGTATAGTTTCAAAGATCAAGGTACAAACTCAGGAAAGAAGAATCTTATATATATCTAGTGTCCAATACCAGAAAATTCAAAAAAAAAAAAAAACAGTTGTTGAGATTAAAATGAGGGTTTAGTAAAAAAAAAAAGATAGACAAAGAAATAGAAAAGACATCTTTTCATAGTTAAGATGTACCTGCTTCAAGATGAGGTAGGAATTCACAAAACTAAACAAAGAACCAAAGAATCTCAAATATATCTTTTATAAAAATAAAAAAATAAAAAAAATCCGTTCAGAAGATACTACTTCTTATTTCGTCAGAGCTGTTATCATTGTTTCAAAATACACTAGAAAGCCAACGCCCTGATGTTTCATTAGAAGTACTACGATGATAGAGTAATATGAAAAAAAAAAAAACTTATGTACTTCAATCAAACAGGATGCCCATACAAGGCTGGTTGCAAAAGTCAAGGTAGGCATTTCTCACAATCAGTGAACTCTCAATAATACATGGTCACGTTCAAAACAAGAAGACATAATATATATGCAGCCTAGAGCTGACATGCGCATCCTGGTTGCAAATCTCATGAGCCTGATTATAAGATCCACAAAGAGCCTGTTCACAAGGTCATGACTGGCCTAAAATTGAGTCTATTCTGGATTGAAAGAACCATAAGTAATCCTCAATAGATCTCCAGTTTAATTTGATTAAAGCCTGTTCAGGATTTCTCTATGTAAAACTCTTCTTCCACTGGGTTGAAATCTTCCTGACCCAATTATCATCTTAATTTTTTTTTTTTTAGTATTCCAACAAACTCTCTAGAAGAGTATCAATTTTCACCACCAATAAACTTGAGTAGCGTAGGTTTATCCAATTCAAATTTGTTGGTGGTGTCTACTTTTTTATGTCAACCACCTGATTGTGTCAACTCAATTCTTAACAGTTTCTCCTGTTTCCCAAGCCATTGAAAAGCATCCTTCCACCCCTAGAGTTACATTGTGTCACATTCACTTTATAGTCTTAGAACAGACCATATTCCTTCTTTACTCTGACTACAGACTCTTCTGAACCTTCTTGATTCTCTTGCTAAGCTGTATTCCTATACTATCCCATTGACCCAATTCTTACAACCCAGTGTTGGCCGGATCCCAGTTGCTTTTACACCTCCAGCCTAGTTGCATCACATCTGGGCACGTGACATAACATTACATGCCCAGATGTGGTACAATAGCTCATTTTCCAAGGCAGGGACCTTGGAATACAGCCTCTTGCATTGTAACTGGCCATGTGATGTTGTTTCACATGCTCAGATGCAATGCAACTATGCTGGAGGTGTTACTGTAGAACATAGGCTACGTGTTACTGTAAGGTCGTCCTCGGCTGGACTCCCACACTACTCCAGTTTGCGTGGCACAGGCGTGATGAAAGCTCCGCGTGAGAATTCTAAAAACAATGGATGAATTTACTAGCCCAAGAAAGACCCCACGAAGGGAGAAGTCAACATCTCAAGGGCTAGGAGCACGGACCATCCATCCTCCCCTAGATACTACCTCCATGCTACAATCCCTCTATGCTTGTATCGGTGTCTGTAAGGCCCTTGCTTGTTTTTTAGGGTTTTTGCATCAGGTTTGGGACTAACCAACCATCTTCTGTTGACTTGATATAGACCTTTTGGCTAACTCATGGCTTTTCTACAAGTCTTTCATTCAACCATCCCTTATGTCAATTCACTAGGACTACGGACATCTCAAATCCAACATACACGCAGGGATTCTTGTCAGGACTAGCTTCAAGAAGACGTTGTAGAACTCGCCCATTCTCTTGGCTAACAAACCAACCCTGACATATGAAAAGATCACTATTTGAAACTGATCTCATAAAAAAAATCACCACAACAACAATCTAGGTAATGCACTTCATACATATCTCATCTGCCATGAAAATTGACCAAAGGTTCCCATCGGCTTCATCCCTGATGGTCTCTGTTAGGGGCCATCTGCTCACTTTTTGGCCTTGTGACTCAAGGTTGCACTACCCTGGGCCGTAGGCAGAACCTAAAGAGGACCAACATTGACATCAACATAATTAAGCTATGGCATAATAAGATGAAATACGTACGAATAATTCTGCGACGTTGACATGTGCAGGTCTGAAGCAACACGTAGGAGTAGAGAAGGTATAGTCAGATGAGCTGAACGAGTGAGCTGCTAATGAATGCTATCGCGAGGTTTCTTACCTCGCTGCACACCAGACAATCTCTTCTGCGATGTCCTGCGCTGTGAGTGGCTTTAAGCCTAAAACATGGTAATCATGAGTTCAAAGTCGAAATAAAACAAACAAGAGCTATCAGACAAGCACAAAACAGTGCCATTGTATACCACGAAGTCGGAGGGTGAGACATAGATCACCTTCATAAACTTGGTCAGCCGCCTTACGGTCTCCCCTGAAACGGGTCACACTGAATTCAGTCTCGACCATGCCCGGCTGAACCTCGCTCACCCGCAGAGGAGTGCTGACGAGTTCACGCAGAAGCGCTCCTGAGAAGGCGTTTACGGCATGCTTGGTGGCACAACTGTGACACAGCGACCAGTTGAATGCATCGATCCAAAGTTGGCTTACGATTTGCGTAGTGACACGATTGCAGAGAAGCAACTTTTGCTTACTAGACTGAGCCACCTGCATAAGGTTCGCGTCCGGCTATGGAGCCAATGTTGATGATGCTGAGTGGACGGGAACAATAACTGGATCAAAGGAGCAGCACCTGATGTTGAATGATCATGTGCAAACTTACTGCCCCCGCCCATGCTCCTTCATGCCTAGTAGATGAGATCAACGGTGCATGCAAAGGTTCGTGTAAGTGTCATATTATATATGTTGTATCACATCCAGGCGGTAGAGGTTCGAAGAGGTGACAGACCCTTAACTATAAGGTTTGTAAGTCGGAACAAGCCCTAAGAATGACCGCGTGATCAATGCCAATCGATGCGTTCAAGTATAGGGCAAAGGGGCGTACGAGCACATTGGTGTCTGCGAGGAAGAAAACACGGCTTGGGAACATAGTCAATTAGACATGAAAAGATAAGAAACACCTTACTGAGCATAACCTCCACCTCGTCGAAGTTCAGATCACCCACCTCGTCTCGCCCGTACACCAAGCCAGCGTTATTGACTGTGAAACATCAAACATAAAGCTGTGGTGATCAGCTTGAGCATGGATCTAGTGTAGGCCTACGCATCTCGAAGATAACTGACCAAGTATATCTATCTTTCGGAAATCTTTTGGGACGGAATCTAGGAAGCCCTCGATCGCTTGCTTGTTTTGCATGTCTAACTGCAGGGCGATCACCTTTCCGCCTTTACCAGTACCGCCTTCTTTGTTTGCTTGTTCGGCCGCCTGTTTCACCTCTTGCAACTTTGCTTCCCTGCGGGCGGTGATGATGAGATTGGAGCCTGCACGCGCAAACAGGATCGCGGTAGCTGCTCCGATTCCCTAGAAGGAAATATCAGCCACGATCACGCTGCCTAGGGCCGAGGTGTCCAACATGATCAACTGGCTTTCCAAACTCACCCCCGATGCGCCTGTAACGAGGACAGTAGCATCCAGAAGAGCGTCAGTTCTGAATATTGACATCCCTGAGTTGTGCTGGGCAGAAGAATATTTGCGAGACGAATGGCGATTGGGCAGTTGAAGGCGGGAACAGTTGAGGACGGTCTGGTGGGCGATGTAGAGACTCAGATGAGGTCTTGCAACGCAGATTGCTGATCGAAACAAATGCATCGACTTGAGGATTTCATCGATTCGGGTCCTCCCACGTGCTCTTTACGTAACGCTACGTTACGTATGTATTACATATAATCAAAATTAGTTACAGCAAGAGAGAGGGACCTCGCGGGCCGGGGCGCGGAGAATTAGCCATGACATCAATCAGGTCCAGATTCCATGGCGATGGCAGCAAAATATTATACTCTGGCAGCAGTCTGGCTAGTATCTGTGATAAATTGAATGTTTTCATTTGCCAATTAGAACCAGTTGATTTTTTTTTGATTTTTTTTTTAGAGCAAATTATAGAGATCGGCATCAACATTTACCCTATACTATATTTTGAGAATATTGCCAAGGTACAGTGTTTGTAAATTTCCATCGCATCTGTGTAGCTTCCCATCTTCATTCAAACTTTTTCTGGCTTGAATCCACCTTACTGTTTAAGTTTACCATCGATGTTATGTAAACTCCTTGGAGATGGACAGAGACCATCATCATATGATGCCGCTACCACTAATGATAAGGGAATGTCCCCTTTCAAAGACCCAAAATGTATCTCATCCCTCAAAATGTTGAATTTTGAGGGTCCAACAGTAATTTTGGAATGCTTTCATCAGTAAAATTACATGGATAGATTTTTTTTTATGAAAAAAAATAGATAAATGTTTTTGTTGTTTTTATTTCAAAATCTTTGCTTAACTTATGTTGTGCTTTGTTGCAAGTTTTTTTCTTTTCTTTTTCTTTGTAAAAAGGTAATGCAAGGAATGTCGCTGAAACAAGCATTCCACAATTACTCTTAAACTCTCAAGATGTTCAAATAGAGGGAGGTGATACAGTTTGGACTTTGTATTGGACATTCCCTTATCTTTGGTGGTAGTAATCATGATCACTGTGTTCTTGGTATCCCAAAGTCAAAGCCATAGCCCTTTCATTCTCTTTGTATCACTTCAACCAGTGTCCATAATTTGAAGTGAAAACTTTGTGCGTTGTCCTGCCCAGGATCCTCTTGCCAATTGTTTTTTCTTCTTTTGTTTGTGTGTTCATCTATAATGTGGTATTTGTAGGGCACTCTTGGCCTTTTTTCACTTTTTCCATTCAACCTTTCCCCATATGGCCGGCACTTTTTTTGAATCTAACCGCAATCTTTCCTCTTCGATTCACAAACCCAGGTTCTACACAATTTAAACACAAAAACACATGTACCACCGATGGAAAAAGAGAGAGAGAGAGAGCCTCCCTACAACTTACATCACTCAGCCGAAATGGGTGGGTACAACAAAGTCCACGCCGTTACACCTGTTTTTATGTTGATTAATTTTTTGGGGGGAGGGGAGGGAGGTTGGGAATTGTCATGTCATTTTTTCAGCCGTGCTCCTATCCCCCATAGTACTCCAAATGACCCTAGATCACAAAAGTAAAGACTCACCACTCTGGTACAATACTAGGATCAGAAGCACTATACCTTCCATCGAGCAGTGAATGCTGTAGGGAACCAATATCCGCGTTCACCACTTCGATATCTTTATTTCCAAGCCAAGTATTGAATTGTATTTTAAATCAATGCGTGAGCAACATGGTCGAAAGTCAAAAGCGAAGCATTTCTTTTTACCTCTCTGCAATCTCGATGATGAGATCCAGCTCTCTTGTAGAAGTGAGATGTTGTCTAGCGTATCGAAGTAAGGTGACAGCCTTGCGTTGAAGTTCTTTTTCGTCGAGTAAGGCATGTTTGATGACTTGATCTATTTCCTTTCATTTGTAAAACTTCACAATCAGTTATGTTCGTGAATTCACACACTCATGAGCCATAAGTTGACGCTCAGTTACTCACTTCGATAGTCGCGTTCAATTCGAGTTGGATGATATTGTTCTTCAATATTTGATCGTGATCTGCTGGTAAATCACTTGCGATCACGCAGCTATTCACCAGCGAGATGTGATAGTAACGTGAAGAATTTCAGCTCAAGACATACTTGTGTTTCGAGAAATCAAGTAAAAACACATATCAACTTACCCGGAAAGCCTTGCTTGGGAATATTTTCTGATAAACTTTCCTTCAATCGAACCGTCAAAGACGCAGATCTTGGATTTTCGCATATGTGCGCCAAACTCCTTCAGGATTATTCGCTGTGAGTCGTGCGAAGGATCAGCCCATTCTAGTGTGTCCTGTGCGGGCAATTTTCGCCAGTCTAGATCAACTCGAGCTATGTTAAATAAAAAATCACGTAAAGTTGTCAGTTGAGTGCCAATTTCTTTGCATTGAAGATGATGATAGAATGACTTGCACGAACGCGGACTGATGGGACTAATGATAAAAGTCTGATGTGCTTCGATAGCCTTGGCCACGGTGGACCTTTGTACGTAGCATGAGAAGGAGGTTTGAGATAATCTCAGCCATATAAATTTCCGATCTTGATGCCGAAACAATTGACCTTATAGGGTAATACTGATCGATCTTTCCAAAAAGCATCGCGTCCTGGCTCTTTGACGACCAATTTTCCTTTGATCGTCGCTCACGCAGAAGCACATCATTCAGATCTTGAACTTTGGGCGTCACAATTCCAACACAAGCAAAGCGCTCACCACTGGATAAAAATCCCATTCGTTAGCAGTATCAGGAACGTGACCGAATAGTTGAAACTCAAACTTTTCGTTTAACTCTTCAAGGCTTAGGTCGCCATACTTTCTGTTCTTTGCTGTAAGTATATTCAGGTACGAGTACATCTCCACTAATTCATTGGCATATCTTGAATTATAGTTAATGGCAGATGAAAGGAAGAAAAAAAAATGATGAAGATTGGAGGTAAATGTAGTCTTTCAAGCGTACGATTAACGAACCTAACGAGCGTGATATTACCATTTAACAAGTAAGTATCCTTAACGCATTGTCCCACGTTACAATCCCCACCCTTGACGATCAAAAGCGTATCGCATTCTAGCGGTCGAGTACTCGAAAGTTCATCCCAGATTCGAGTCAATCCATAGTGGGTGAACACAATTTGAAAATATCCACAACTCCACTTCGTCGCGATGTTCTCGTTCCAAGTCTTAGACTAGTCGTAACCGGCATAGCCTGCATCAACGAACACTTGAGCTTAGCTCAAGCGCTTCGTCAAGTAGATATTGATTGATACAACAGAATTTCTCTAGTGGATGTGATGGCTCTCAGAGTGAAATTCTGACGCGTCGGTAGATACCTGGTCCCCAAAAATGTGCTAAAATACTTGGGTGCCTTTGAGCCGCCTCTACAATTTTGTTGACATTTCGGTATGAAGCGTCCAAATCATCGCACGACGCTTTGATCAAAACTCATTTAATTTTATCACAAAGAGATGATTGACTGACCATAAGTCTCATAGAAGAATGTGTCTGTTCGAACGTATGAATCTAAAAATTTGACGCGGCCCATGCTTATTACTCAATTAAAAAGACCGATATCCAAGCACAAAACTCCAATCGCGCAAGTATATAATCACATATACTTTACTCACCTTCAAGCTCAGCAAAGAAAAGAATTTTAATTGGTTCATTCAATTCTCGTGACCGATAGACTAACGGGTCAGTTAAAAACTTTGGATTACGAAACCAATCTATTTGATTCTCAGAGCTTGAATCGACATCTTCTTCTTTACTTATTATTTCCATGTAGACATCTTGATTAGGAATCGTTTGGTCTTTGAGTCCGATGGGTAAATAGTTGTTCTTTTTAGCGGTAGGCAAGCTATCATTAAATTTGCTCTCTAGATTGGGGAGCTTTTGGGGTAGAAGTCAAATGTAAAAGAAGAAGACCAATGTAACGATGATGGACAGGCCGAGGAGGATTTGATGGTGAGGATGAGACATGATAGGAGGTAGTAGACCGTTTGCTTGTGAGATGACTGACACCAATCGAGAAGTAGTTGACCGTGTTCAAGGTTATCTATCATGCACATTAAATGAACCCATCCCATTTCAGCTGGACAGACTGAAATGACCTCATTCATGATGAGCCACTCCTGATCTAGGTCCACTGTTCTGTCGCTTTCGATCGCATCAGCGCATTACTATCATGTACTGCAGCCCAAGCCACCAAGATGACAAGGGCTAGGTGTCTCGACTATAAAGAAAAAAAACTAAAAAATTAATCCTCTCTGTTCTCCTCATCAGGGCTATTCTTGGTATCAGAGATATCACAAAGAAACAAGTCGACTCTGAGGATTAAGATGAGTGAACAAACCCTCTGTTTTAGGTAGGGTTTATTTTATTTTTCGAATCCACAGCAACAAAAGAAGCAAAACGAAAGTAAAGAACTATTGACTACAACACATAAATCTCCTCCTCATCCTTCCTCAAGCTCAGAATCTCTCATCTATTCTCCTTTGCCTTTCCCTTTCCACCCTCTCCCAAAGTGCCCCTCAATCGATCCGCACAACTTCTCAGGCTCTCCTGTACCTCTAACAAGACATCTAGCTGCTCTACCAAGCTCCCTCGTATTAATTCTTCCACTTCCTCATTCTCCAACCTCTTTGCCGGTAGCCTCACTACACTCGGGTCCACAGCCACACCCTCGTTCGCCACCATCCCCGGGCTCTCTGCAAACACGCGCCTCACTGCCGGTGGTACGCGGTAAGAGGCCGCATCAAAGAGTGGGATGAGGGTGGGAAGAGCAGTGTGAGTGGTAGAAAGTCCTTTGCGCCCCCAATTGTCTGAGGCAATTGTGCGCTCGCAGGTAGGGAAAGGTATGTCAGTCGAAGTTGGACCGAGCTTGAGCGAGCTGAAGGCGCCATTGAGTGGAAGCCCAAGCGTGGTGGCTGGCGTGACTGAAGTCCGGATCGGTGCACAAGGGGGCGGATCTCGAGGCGGGCTACTGGCATCGGCATCAGTCGAAGACAGGTGGGTGGGCGAAACAGGCGGGCTAGGGTTCACCGTCGGTGGTAGTGGCGGTACCGGGCCAGGCTGGTAGGGGTAGTAGTATCCCGCCGAGCGTGGCAGGTGAGGCGAGTTGGGCGGGTTAGATTGGAGCAGTGGTGGGCGTGGGTCGAAGAACGGACTCACGATCGGGCTTGTAGGTGGTAGTGGGGTTGAGTTGATGGTGGCTTGGAGTTCTCGCTGGTGTTGGAGTGGTTGCTGGAGCAAAGCTTCCTGTCGGCGTGCCAGCTCGGCCACACTCGATCGGTCGGCGAGCTTTTTCTTTTCGTAGTCTGTCAGCACTTGGGGCCGGCCGAGGGTTGTTGAACCAGTCATGTGATTAGGGTATCCAGCGAACAAGTTGGTGCCATAAGTTGGCGTAGGATTGGGGACTGAAGTGGTACCGGCAGGCAAGTCTGAAGTAGAGGCTAGAATCCTTCGAGGTGTCCTATCGGGTGCGTCGGGAATCTCAAATGAGAGTAAGGGATTGGGAGCTGGAGGGGCGGCCGTAGCCTGCTGTTGGAGCGGTGGCGGTGGTCTGACCGTTTGGAAGCTGCTGGCCGAAGGGTCAGTGAAATTTGGACCCGGCGCCTGATCACTACCCATTGCATTGGACGGATTGGCTAACCGTTGCTGCATCTCACGAACTCTGAGTTGGACATCTGGCCTCAGAGGAGCCTGGGCAGCTCGACCACCTGCGCCGGGGGCTTGGCCGGCTAGCGCTGGCGCTGGAGGTTGTGCAGCGGGAGCTGGGTTAGTTTGTCCAGTTGGTGGCTGGGTTTGAAGGACAGGTCGACGACTATGACAATGTAAAAGGTAGGCAAGATCAACATCAGACGCAGTAGAAAAAAGCACACTGTAATCAAGATAACGACTCATCGTGAGACCGTTCTTACCATGTGGGGCAAGTTTGTTGGCGCTCAAGCCAGCTTCTGAGGCAATGAAAATGGAACACGTGCCCGCAGGGAAGCTTCTTTGGCGTATCATTCGGGCCAGCGCCACCCGCCCCGCCAACGTTTTGGACTTCGTTGGCCGGGCGGGGATTATTGTTATCCCGGAATTCCATGTCTTCACGGCAGATGATACAGGTCTTGTCAACCAAAGCCTCCATCTCCTCCCGAGTTGCGTTCGGATAGCGCTCATTCATGTTCCTAGTCGCTTGTCTGAACCGCATCAGGTTGTTGCACTTTGAGATGAACGATCGAGCGGTGTAGTAGACGTCTCGCAGTACGTTGATGGGCAGACCGTAGAAAGAGAGTGTGAGAGACAGGAAGCCGATGTAGGTGAGTAGCTTGAGGAAGTCGGTGGCTAGTTCGATGTAGAACACATAGCTCGACTTCTCCTCCCAATGCTCCTGAGCTCGGTATTGACCATAGGAATTGACGAGATACTTGGCGATGATAGAAAGACAAGTGACAAACATGATCATGTACTGGATTGTATGAAACCATCAGTACCACCGGTCAATGACCGCTTCGGGGTGGAAAACGTCAGAAGACCTACCTCCATCTCAAACATCAAAATTACAGTCGGACCGCTGGTGAGGACAGACTCAGTGGCGTAAGCGATGAGCAAGACGTCGGTCATCCATAAAAGTGAAAGGATGCTCATCATGCGAGCATGGAATAGCCTCCCAGGTGGAGTGGGTGATTGATCCATCTAGATATGATTGGAATAGCGGGAATCAGCACTCAATGTCATGCGAGGAAAGAGGGATGGAACCCAATAACAAGGGCACCGACCCATTCCACCCGATCTGAACAGAGCCAGTGAAAGGCTTTGACGAAGATCAAGCTGATAAACAAGACTACGAAGGTAGTATCGAACTCTTCCCGGAACATGGCCAAGGCCAGCAGAGTCTCAGTGACGGTGAACCATAGGCGATCGTGCATGCGCTCCATTTCGATGGACCTCAGCTTGCCGAAGAAGATGGACTGAAGGAACTTGAAGAAGATGACGGTGCAGAAGATGCCAAAGTTGCAGAGGACCTAGAGAAAGAGTGAATGGATTGAGTAGGTGTAGTTAGGGCAGATTCATAAGTCAACAGTTTAAAATGTACCATCATGCACGCATTACTCTTGCTCAGATATACCGAAGCGCCATAGAAGTTTGAGCGTTGACGAAAGGCTGAGAGAATGGCGAAGGTGGCGAAAAGGGTAGAAACCGCTCCATAGACGGCCAAGCGCATGATTGAGGATTGGGTGAAGTCAGAAGTCGAAGTCGGAGGTTGGAAGTTGGATGAGATTGTGATTAATATCACCAAATCGAGATTGATTGGAAAGAGGGCGAAATCGAAATGCTTGTATAACAAATACAGTCAGTTTACACGTCGATAGGACTTAGTGTACTGTATCCTATATAATTATATGTGGCGACCACCCACATCAGTCTCAACCAACTTACATAAAAAAAACTAGTCTCCAGCACACGGCTCACTGACCAAAAAGTCTGGAATGAAGAGTTATCAGTTCTCAAGTTGGAATACTTCCTTCCTATTCTCTCAAGATCCTTGACTGATTTCCTTTTTTGAAAATAAAAATAAAAAAAACATCTACAGCCTATAAGGGCTTAACGACTCAGAGGGGAGGGATGGTCTTAGGAAAAAGGCAAATTGAGCAAAAAATGACCCCAAAGAACAGGATTACTCCAGTAACCCACATTGGAGGAAGGACTGAAGGAAAGCTCCAGGTCAACTTTTGGGGAAAGGTTGAGCTGAGTCTCACAAGAATGTTGGCGGTATGTTTCCAATGAAAGTAGACTGGTGAGATCTGAATCTGCTATTAACAACTCTAGATTCAACCCTGTGATATCACATATCATCTTATGGATACTAAAAGGGTACCTTTGGCAACCAACTCCAAACCTGAATGACTTCTCAGGGTGCGTTTGGCAACCAACTTCAACCACAGTTTTCTGACTTTAAATTCAATTTTGAAGTCGAGTAAATACCCGAAACTAGTGCCCTGTTTGGTACCATAAGAAAATGGATTTTTGCCAACTTCAGAGAATCCAGTTTTTCTGGATTCTACTGGATTCTTGAAGTTATTTCTTGCATTCTTCTCATGTCAATCTGCACTCTCAGCTTCTATTGATCCCTCAGACTTATCCACAACCAATCAACAACCACTTCACTCAAATATCCTCCCTCACTTACCCAACTCAATTCAACTCAATTTGACCATCCAACACTATCCAGATGCCACCAAAGAAAACCTCAGGAGCCACTTTGACTACCAATCCAAATAAGTTGAAACCAGTTGGAGCATCATTGGACTCATCTGAGTCAGTTGATGGGTCCAAATCAGTGTAAAGGGTGTCTTATGCTAGACACCCTCACTATTGATCCCTGTGAGGGGAAGGCTTCTTTTAGGCCTTCCTCTTCACTATGAAAAATTAAGAAAGTTGTCTTAAGGGGTCTGTACTGTGGTAAACAAGTACAGACTCCAGTTAATTGACCTCTGAGAAGAGGATTTGAGACCGGGGAACTATTTTCAAAGGGCTCTTTGAATAGAGTGACCTTGTAGAAGATTAGAGGTTTGTATTAAAGTCTACCCTTATGACTTCCTCTAATCTGAGTGCTTTATCTCTACTTCACAGCTAGTTCCCAACTAGTGAAGGTTATAGCAAGAAAGGCTGCTACTAGCCTGGCCTGGTTACTTTTTCACCTAATGAATGGTACACTCTTGAGCTGATATTCTATAAGAGATATCCTCAATTTGTGTGTTATTCAATTTGGTGTGTGGTAAAAAGGTTGAGGGAACAAAAGAGCTTCTTGCTCAAGGAGGCAGGGTTTATATACCTGTTCTTCTTTTGATCCCTCAATACAAGGATATCATAGTCCAGCTATTTAGTTCTGGTCATGCTGGGCTGACACCGCCAGCAAAAATTACTCGGACAAGGCTGTCCGAGGTGTTCTCGGACAGTGAAGTCCGAGTTGATCTCGGTCAACCACAGTCCAAGATCAACTCGGACTTCACTGTCCAAGAACACCTCAGACAGCCTTGTCCAAGTAATTTTTGCTGGCAGTGTGAGTTGTGGTTCTTGTACTAGTTACAAGGACTAATACATAGGCCATACTGTAAGTGTACCTGTGAATGGCTCTTGACACTGAGCCTGAGTTGTGATTATTTATTGTTACATATGTACTTGATACATTACATATGTACATCATATGTAACTTTCTATGTTACATGTTTATACCCTATGTAACTTGATGTATTACATATGTCCTTCATATGTAACTTGATAGGTTACATCTGTACAGTGTTACTTTATTCATGTACATTTTGTTTTTACATGTGTTCTTTTATTGGATTATATATGGTTACTATATGTAATCATATTGTTTTCTAGCCTGTGGGACTACTAGTTAGTCCTCAGGGCTGACAATCCCTCTCTCACAATGTCAAGATGGTCTCAACAAGCTCTGGAATCAAATGAAATGGAATTGCCTATTCTCCTAGCTAGCACCAAGAAGCACCCATGGGATGACATGTCATGAGTTCTCCTTCTAAGACTTTAAGACTAGAAAACTCACCTAGCTCCAAGAAGCACCCATGAGATAACAAGTTGTGAGTTCTCCAGGAGCTAGATCTCTGTGGTGGTCTGTTACCCCAGTTCTCCACTATGCTACTACCCTGCCACTCCTGTCAGGGGGATGCTTCTGTATGGCAGCCCACCTGGCTATTTCAAGCAGGATCTGAAGCTGGATT
>MU167223.1:448937-463199 GCA_015951145.1 Cronartium quercuum f. sp. fusiforme G11
TGCAGTGATACACAGGCATACAGTACACACCTTTCAGCGCATGGTGCATTGAGCAAAAAAGGAAGTTCCTTTGCATAAAGGGAAGGCTCATGTGCTGGCTCTGGGTGAAAAAAGAGAAAAATCAGAGAACTAAAAAAGTTCTTCATCTGCTCTCATTGACAAGTCACTTTGGGTGTCCCTTTCTCCACTGTGGAGGGAAAGGACCAATCCCTCTTCCTCTCTTCCTCCTGTACCAGGGAGAGGAATTAAGTTGATTCCCTTCCTCTGTAGTAGGGAGGAGATTGACTCCTTCCTCTATAGTGAAGAGAGAGAGAGAGAGAGAGAGAGAGGATTACATCTTGTATACTTGTAGGGATTCTGAGAATTCTGCATATGTATTACAGACCATGCATGGGCTTCTCCAGACTTCCATCAACCTCCTCAACCTTTTGACATCTTGCATATCATTATCTGGGCCCATGCATGCAAGTTAGATGACAGTTCAATCATACAGCTTACTCCCCCACTCAATTCAAAAATTATGGTGATGATATTCAGGAGGTTTGAAGGAAAAACCAGGAAATTTAGGAAGAAGAGGTATGGGGGTAGGGGAGGGTCCTGGCTAGCCAGAGAGGAGTGTTTGGGCCCTGTGAGTGTCCAAAAGTTTTTGGACTTTTGGACTTGTAAGTAGCATGGTTAGAATTCAAGGAATCTGCACAGTTTGATTTGAGTTATGAAATTCCACAGCAGGCTACATATGCTAAGATACCTTACCTGAAAGTGTTGCATTTTCCTTTTCCATCAAGATCCACCCTCACCCTTCTAATTGAAGGAAAATTTGATGGGATGGATATCACTGCCAGCAAAAATTACTCGGACAAGGCTGTCCGAGGTGTTCTCGGACTTCACTGTCCGAGAACACCTTGGACAGCCTTGTCCGAGTAATTTTTGCTGGCGGTGTATGTGTACCCAGGTCACTGACACCTTTTTTGCTCTTGGGACCAAAAAGATTGGTAAGCAGAGTGAGTGGGAAATTGGGAACCTAGCCAGCAGATGGCTCAGAGTCTGTCGGTCTCAGGCCAGTTGTCCGACATTAGCTATAAGTCCCTCCTCGAGACCTCGGAGGCTTCTCACACTGCCAACAAAGACATCTAGGACAAGCTTGTCCTAGATTTCCTCAGACAGGCTTTGTCCTAGTTTTTCCTTGTCCAAACAAGGAACATCTAGGACAACTCTTGTCCCAGGACTTCTAGAACAACCATGTCCTAGTAGTTTCTGCTGGCAGTGTCAGGAGGGACTTGGTTGATTTAATGGAGAGAGCTACTCTGGTTTGATCCAACTACCACTCTCATAGTCCACCTTTGATCCCCATCGAAGTTCCCATTGGGGAATTGATCTCACTGTGACTCTCATCGACTCTGGTTTGAAATTTGAGGTACAGTCTGCTACAGTAAACCATTCGCCGTGCATACACAGCAGGCTTTGTTTCAAGGACCAAGGTCTTCTTTCTTAAATTTTTTTTTTTTTTTTAGGAAATGTAAATTGGAGGACCTCCTCTCATGAAGGAGGACGCCAATACCAGTCACTTTTCTCAGAAACTGTTAAGTGGCAAGTTGGTGGGTGGAGAAATCAAAAATTTCTTCTAGTAAATTTCAAAACTTACCACACCCAAAGACCGACATAAATGTGTAAGTCCCTCGTTCCTCGGCGAGGACCCGTCCTCAAAAATTGCTGGGAGCGTATTTGGGACTTTGTCAAGTTAGACAAACATTTCATCACAGAAGAGACAATTTGAGCCTGCTTGAGAGTGACCCGCGGGTTTTGATTAAAACTCGGGTATGTAAATTTTATAAATGACCCCGTTTTGGTTGCTTTTCACTCCCCAGCCACCCTCCCCTTGAGCTCACTTGGCATCAACCTAGGTCGTTGTTCAAAATGGTGATGAACGCAACCAGCGTTAGTCAACGAGATTATCTTTTCTATGTATTACCCAGCAGTGGTACTGTTGGAGGTCTTTGTTGGCTAGAACCTAAAGGTCCGAATGAAGTCATCGAACCCAGACCTCATCTCCCTCAACTCGTCACTGCGCCGCCTTCCCACCAAGCTCTCAATATTGTCTCGGAGAACGTTATTCCGTTTGTGAAGGCCCCGGACGGTAATTCGTCTGCTGTCGAATGGCACATCCTTTGGAACCCTGCAGCTGGTCGTGGAGTTGCAAAAACTTGGCTCGAAACCCTTGTATTACCACTCCTAACGTTTGCTGGTGTTCGTTGCAAGGTGCACGAATCTGTCTTACCCTCAGACGCTAGCGCCATGGACGACAGACTGTATGAGGAGGTCTTCGGGCCCCAGCCCCAAGTAGAGCCGACTTCCAAGCCGAAGGTGATTATATTGGGAGGTGATGGAACTACCTCCGATTTCCTCAATAGAGTGGTTAGTTATGACTCTGGCGTTCCTATCGTGCCCTCCTTCGAGTTGGTCATCCTTCCCCTCGGCACTGCAAATGCACTCTTCTTCTCAACCCATCCATCTTCGGCGGGCACACTTAATCAGTCTCGAGTCGTCCTCACAAGCCTTCTTCTGGCACTCTTCTCAACCACAGTCCCACCCACTGAACGATCTCGAAAGCCAGTCCCGCTTGCTCACGTCAGAATTTCAGATGGTGATCAAAAGTTGACCCATCAAGCTGTTGCACACGTTGTCGCCTCCACCGCTCTCCACGCATCCATTCTTCACACTGCCGATGAGCTCCGGGACAGCTCCGAGTTAGAGGGCTCGGCTCGATTCCAGGAGGCCTTCCAGCGTAATAAAACCCGGCTTTGGGACGCAAATCTTCATTTGCTTCCAATCGCTAAAGAGGACAACGAAGGCTTAGAATCGATTTTTCGTTACGAGCGTGATTTGGAAAAACTGGTCAAAACCTCAGACCCACAAGGGGAACTTCTCATTCAGGGAGGCTTTAGCTATTTTGTGTCTTGTTTTTCTGACAGACTAGAAAAGAGCTTCGTAATTGCGCCCATGCGCTCCGTTTTAAGCACCGGATATGCACGTTCCCTTGACGTGATCGTTATCCGCCCTAAGCGGGACGCTCGGCTAAAAGATCTGGATACAGAAGCGCTCGGCGATGCGTCAGCCGCTCAGGTGTCAGAAGTGATGAAGGCTGCTTATCAGTCTGGGAGTCATCTTCAGCTCACTTTCCAAGATGGACAGCCTGTGGTCGAGTACTTCAGATGTGGGGGATGGAGATGGGCACCTGTCAGTCAAAGCAGGATATTCTCGTGATCTGTAGCTGTCCTTCGATACACATCCAACAGCTGATGTTTTGTTCTGTATCTCTGGCCGTGTAGACAAGCTCAGAGCAAGAAGTCTGTATTGACGGCAAGCTGATGACCATCCCTGAACAAGGGTCAGTAGAGTGTATTGTGATCAGCAATGCAGCTGACTTGATTCATATTTGGTGAATGTTACTGTTGTACCCTGAAAACTGTCTCATCTGCTCTGCGTCTTAATCCTGATATAGTTTTACATCTCACTATTCTTTTATTGAAATCTGCCTGCTGTTACCTAGTTAAAGTCTTTCAACTTGCCTATGAGCTGGAGTGTATATATGCAGTTCATTATAAAGGCATAGAAACACATCCCGACTGTGAAGTTTGGTAAAATACAACATAAATCGAAATCTTGCTAGTCTAATTACACTAATGAAGACTGATGGGTGAGCTTGATCTACATATCATTGCATAGGGTGCTAGGATAATAATAGTGCTTCCCAATACCATGACTATTTGGTCCGTGATTGTAGTAATCTTTTCTCTGTATAACTAACTCCATTATGTGTCTGGGAACTAAGCAGATCGACTGAAGTCTGGACATTGACCAATTTATAAAGATTTGAAAACCTTCCCCACTTTCTTAATTCTTTTACTCAAGATATCCAATTCAGACTCAATGTGACTTAGCAATCAAAGTTGTACAGCATGATTTGGTTGAGTCAAACAACCTCTGCAAGCTTTTACGGGGTTTCGATTGAGTATCTAGACAAACCCTCTTTAGGATTTCTGTGGGAAAGAGGTAAACAATTCCAACCATGTCGTCGATTTGCAGCTTTTGGCATACTGACAACATATTGACCCGTGACACCAGATAAGAGGTGGAAACTACGAGATACAAGTGATGTTCTTAACACCTTTGGCAGCCCTATACGTGACACGATGATGTGGCAAAACATCAGCTTTCATGCCAACTGCATTCTGTGGTACTGGGCAACACAGAGCGGTGACTCTGCGCAGAAAGGAATCTTCGGTCTTGCGCCGCATACATTCTTCTTCCTGAAAGGCTTCCATGTTGACTCAACATAAGCCACTGGTTGTAATATGACTTTGCTTCCATTGCAAGTTGAATTGCCAAATGAGCGCACCATTCTACAAGTAAGCACATCTCTGATCAAAAGTCAATGTATGAAGAGGAAAAAAAAAAAAAAAAATCACAACCCCCACAAATAATCATATAGGATGAAAAATACACAATCTATGGAACGATGTAAATTGTACGTTTGGGATAGGGAAGCAGACGAATCAGTTTTCGACTGAGACATAGCGCAGGATTTCGGAGACAGATACAACTCACAAGACCAAAAATTCGAAAGAACGAAAAAAAGGAGCCGGGCAAAATATCTCATCCACCAATATTCAATTTATCTGTTGCTATACACATCTGGAACGCGTCTCTCTCATTTCTGAGTCCCTTCAATTCTCAGCAACTTCGTCTGTCGATGGACACGTGCAGAAAATGTTCATATCACCTGAGCCAAATTACAGGTATAAAAAAGTAACGTAAGTCATTAATCACACACAGTTCGATGCTTTCGCGCCTTCGACTTGAAAACCAAGCTCACCGTAAGCATCATCAATACGTGCCACACTAGGCCAAAATTTCCTCTTCCTCAGGCTTTCGAGTGGATACACAGCTTGGGCCTTGCTATAAGACCGCGTCCGACTCCACTCCTCTTCGCTCATCGTCAAATCTTCAATCGTGTGTGGCGCGTTCTTGATGATATTATGATTCCTGAGTTTTTCCCCTGCTTCGATAATTTCTGCTAGCTCTTGTCTGATCGAGATAAGTGCATCGCAGAATCGGTCCAACTCGGACAGGTCTTCGGACTCGGTTGGTTCAATGAGCATAGCTGTCGAGATTGGCCAGGAGCAGGTCGGGGGATGGAAACCGTAGTCTATCAGTCGCTTGGCTACGTCCATCACCTTGATACCTGCCTTCTTATCGAATTCGGCGAAATCCAGGCTGCAGGTCGGTTCCATAGGACAAGAAAAATGAGTCACCTCATTCGGACCAAACGCGACAGAAATGCAAGATACCTACATGAACTCGTGCGCACACCTGCCCTGCGCATTACTATATTTCAACTCGAAGTGATTTTTCAACCTCTCAGCCATGTAGTTCGCATTCAGAAGAGCGATCTTGGAACTATTCATTCCAAAAAGGCAAACATCCCAGTTAGGACAAGGTGATAAGTGTAGATATGTTAGCTTTCGACGGACCTGAGAGTCAGGCCTTTGCCGCCTAACATCTTGATGTAGGCCCATGAGATTGACAGGATAGATGCCGAACCCCACGGGGCGGATGTGACGGGTTGGATGCCTTCAGACCCACCAGTCTTGATGAGCGGATGCCCAGGAAGATATTTGGCTAGGTGACTGGCTACTCCAATTGGCCCTACACCTGGTCCGCCGCCTCCATGAGGTCTAGATGGTGGCAAAACAGAAATTACGTGAGCAACAAGACTTGACGCACACGTCTAGAGGTTGACCTACATTCCAAATGTCTTGTGCAGGTTCAAATGGCAGACATCGGCGCCACATTTAACTGGATTTGTTAATCCGATCTGAGCGTTCATATTCGCACCTGCAAGTTGTATGTACTTCAAAGATAAGGAGTGGGCAAAAAAAAAGGGTAAAGCGTTGTAAGAACTGACCATCAAGATAGACTTGTCCACCATGCTGGTGAATGATCTCGCAAGCTTTTGCTACATTGGGCTCAAAAACACCATACGTGGACGGGTAGGTGATCATGATAGCTGCCAGTTCGTGGGCATGCTTAGACGCCTTGGCCTCAAGGTCGACCAAGTCAAGCTCGCCTGTAGTGGTGGTCTTAATGGAAATCACTCTCATCCCCGCCATCACGGCCGAAGCCGGATTGGTTCCATGCTAAGGGATCAATCGTGTTCATCAGCAAAGACATGATAAAGAGATCAAGAACAAGATCACTCACCGCACTGACGGGTACCAGACAAACTTCTCGCTGTTTTTCACCTCGCGCATGATGAAAGGCTCGAATAACCGACAGACCTGCGTACTCGCCTTGCGCACCGGAGTTAGGCTGAACACTGATGGCGGGAAAGCCTGTGATTTTGCTCAAGTCTTCCTCTAATTCCTGTTATCATCCGAATCCATCCGTCAGCATATCTGAGGAAACAGTCAAAAAATTGCAACTTGCCTTGATCATTTCAGAATATCCCTTAGCTTGATAAACTGGAGCAAAAGGATGCAGTTCATTCAATTTCTTCCAACTCAATGGCAACATTGAGCTGGCAGAGTTGAGTTTCATCGTGCAGGAGCCGAGGGGGATCATGCTATCGACCAGGGAGAGATCTTTGGCTTGAAGTGAATAGATGTATCGCATCAAGGCTGTTTCAGAATGGTAGGAGTTGAAGACCTTGTGCTCGAGAAACTTGCTCTGGCGTTGCATTGGGGATGGAACAACCGAGCGCATTGGCGATTGAGTCGACTCGGATGAGGAAGCATTGATCGAGTTGGCAGTAGGTAGCTCAATGATGGGCTCTAACCCCAAAGATCTTGCCAAGTCGAGGACTGATCGAGTTGTGAAGTGATGGTCTGGTCCTGCCCTTGAGTTCTTGAATGTAGTATCATTCAAGTCGACAAATAGGTTGAGGATCTTGACCAGATCTTCAAGTGAATGAGATTCGTCGATCGTGATTCCGACGTGGAAGTCGTCTGCACATCGTAAATTGATTAATCGCTTTTCAGCTTCGCTCATTACCACTTTCATGGCGATTCGCGAAGTGTTGACAGTCAATCGGTCAAAGTAACTTTCGTTTACAACCTCATAACTCAACTTTCTTAAGCCAGCCTCGAGAATTTGAGTGAGACCATGAACTTTATCGGCAATCTTCAATAGACCGTGTGGCCCGTGATATACTGCATAAAATGCGGCCAGATTGGCCAATAACGCTTGAGCAGTGCAAACATTTGATAAGGCTTTGTCTCTCCGGATGTGCTGTTCTCGTGTTTGCAGCGTCAAGCGGTAGGCCGGCTTCCCATTGGCGTCCTTCGAGAGACCAATCAGTCTTCCCGGGATCTTTCGGGTGAGACTGTCTTTGACAGCAAAGAAGGCAGCGTGGGGTCCACCATAACCGAGTGGAACACCGAATCTGGCACTGTTTCCGATGGCGATGTCCGCTCCCCATTCGCCGGGTGGCTTGATCTTGGTCAAGGACAAAAGATCAGCGGCGCAAGTCACCAGTCCGCCAAGCTCGTGAATATCTTGAGTGACGGAAGCCCAATCGGTGATGTCTCCTCGGCGTTCTGGGTATTGTAACAGTACCCCGAAGCAATCGGCCCTGAGCTTCTGATCTTGTTCAGTGGAGCCCTCCAAGATCTTTTTGATGTTACCAACGACTAGATTGATACCTGTTGGTCCGGATCGATTACGAAGAACAGCGATGGTTTGGGGGTACACAGACCGATCAACGAGATATGTTTTCTTCTTGCCTTTCAATTGGTTGTATGATAGCGTCATCGCTTCGGCAGCAGCAGTAGCTTCGTCTAACAAGGATGCGTTAGAAATGGGTAATCCAGTCAAGGAAGTTATCATTGTTTGGTAGTTGATCAACGATTCCAATCTGCCTTGTGATATCTCGGGCTGGTAAGGAGTGTAGCTGGTATACCACGCGGGGTTTTCGAGAACCTGGAGTCAATGACAAGGAAAACGGAATTTTAGTGAGTCAAGTCGAAGGAGAGCAACTAGTAGAGGTCTGAAGCTCTACTGTACACACATTTCTTGCGATTGCAGGCGGCATAACCGCATTCCAATACCCCATTCCAATGTAATTTCTTGCCAAAATATTCTTGCTCGACAGTTCTTCAGCCCGGCGCGATAACTGACTCTCGCTCAGGACAGGTAGGTCCTCATTGGTAAGTTCTTCGGTTCGGATCGAGTCAGGCACGACTTCGTTAACAAATTGATCAAGGGAATCGTAGCCAAGTGTAGTAAGCATGTGCTTAATGTCTTCGTCTCGAGGGCCAACATGGCGAGAAGGGAATGTATCTAGGGGGGCAAAGATTGAGCTTTGGATAGCGGACGAAGTGGTGGAGCTCGTTGTGGAAGCTTTCCGGCTCTGAGGACGAGCGGCGATGGTGGACCTCAGGAATTCTGCTTGGCTATTGATAGAGCGTGTGGCAAGGACTCGAGAGTTCACAATGCGCCCGCTTGAGCGAGTGGCTCGACTGGCCAGTCTGGCGGTAGTCAAAAGAGGCGAGATCATCTTCCGATTTGTGTTCTGGTGGTAAGGAGAAGAAGACAAAGATTGACCGCCTGACCCGATGGCAGTCCGCACAACGGAAAGGAGAGATGAAAATTTTATCGATCACTCAATTCGGACTTCGGACCAACGGGATGCCGGAACTCAACTGATACGGTATAAACATATGCTACACACCCACTCTTTATGTCACCTGTTCTCAGGTGGTTGCCGGCGCAGGCTGGCTCCCAAAACGGGTGGGTACACGCACAATTTTCACTATAGAGCCCTACACTATGACCAGATAGGAAGCTCTCAGGAGGCCAACCATCACAAATATCCCGGGGAGCTCCCTAGAGAGCGCCCAGAGAAGTCCCCTGAGTGGCTGAGAGATCACGGAGCTGTCCCGGACTGGTATATCTCTCAGATCCCTGCCGTGACATCCTTGGGATGTTTAACGAGAGGCCACATCCCAGGGATAGCCCTTTCACTGAAGAGCCGTTGGGAATGGGCGAAAAGCAACCATAAAAAAAACCGTCCAAAGGTCTCGTCGAACCTCCAGATTGACCCTAGCACCAAATTATCCACCGTCTATTTCATCACTCTACTTTCCCCTCCCTGTTTATCTTGCACCCCGCACCCCTCCCCTTGTATATGGCGAGAATTGTAGCACGGAAGCTAAAAACAGCCACGAGTTGACCTTTTCCCAAACAAACAAGGGTTTTCACTGGCACTCGATAGATTTTGCACTTAAAGTAAGGATTTGTTTTGAAAACTAGATCCCCTTACTCAGGGGGTTGATCTCAGTACTCATTACATATAAGTAAACGTGCATGAGAAGGTGTCTGTCGATCTCGAAGAGTGCCCACATCAGATGGAACAAAATTACACTTTCAAGCTTTGAACTCTGGCAAATGGCCTAACCGAATCTCGTCGGACCAAAAATTCTCTAGGAATGAAAGTCTCTCGGAGGGGCGGTGCGCTGATCAGTTTCCGAAGGAAAAAGGAAAGTCTCACGTTGACGACAGTGGAAGTGGACCGCGAGCGACCGCGCCATTTACAAAAGACTTTAATGAAATTCAGTCGCTTGACAGAATATTGACATGAAGGCGTGAAAAGCAGCGAGGCTCAACGTCGGCGAAAAACTTTATTGAAGTTAGCGTGATCAGCTGGCGTGAGTCGAAGGGCGCCGGACTCAAGTCAAACGTATTATGTACACTCTGATATAAATACAACGAGGGACGCAGCACTTCGACCTCTACCCTCAAGTTCTTCTCTTAGCAGGGTTTCTATTGCCCCTATAATCAAATAATTACTTTCACAACCACAGGGACCATCCTTCGTCTTTGCCTGTTCAAGCCGACCGCAGTCAAACGTATATTCCTTTCTCTTATTGTGCTTGTCACTCTGTGGTCCATGCTTCCGTCCATCTATATAATCAAATATGTCGCAGACTGACGTACAATCACGTCGTACGATCAATCTCCTTGGTAGGATGAAATCGAAGGCATCTCACCCGGAATCCATCAATATGACACGGCAACCTGGTGCAAATTCTACAGGCGTGACTTTTATGGACGACAAGAACCGATTTTCTTCCGGAAGGGATACGGCTTACGAAGCCATGTCTGAAAAAGGTCTCAGCATAGTGGAAATGCGGAGCCGGAAGGAGCCCAGATCTGACCCTTTCGACGAAATCACTATCATTGAGAATATCAACGTTGACGACGATGAAGAAGGGCCCACCATCACTGTTCGAGGGGTGGCGATAGGGATGTTGGCTGGTGCACTCGGGGCTGCAAGCTCGCAGGTCTGTGACTATGTGCTCTTTGTGCCTTTGAAGAAGCTGATTATGTGGCATATTGTTTTACAATAGATGTTCATGTTCAAACCTGTGCATCTCAAAGTCGACCCCCTGTTCATTCAGGTAGGTCGTAGTATGCATCATCCTGACCAATCAAATTATCACGGGCATAACTGACTATATACGGCCCTTCGTTTTTGCCCTCCCAGTTGTTGTGTTTGGTTTTGAGTCGTTTACTTGCTTTGATACCAGGCCCGATTTGGTGGAATCCTGGGCCCGTGTTGATGGTGAGGGAGCAAAATTCAACATCAGCCGTTTTGTGAATGATCAATGAACATTTTTGGATCTCTTTCAAGAAAGAAACGGTCTTCAGCGCAATCATGGCCTCTTCAGCTGCGGGGACTGCTCTAGCCGTCGAGGTAAGTTGCATGCCATACTTATGTCGGGTGTATACGCAGCCTGAATTTGTTGTGGGGTGGTCATGTAATAGGGTGTGGCAACTCAACGGTTGTTTTTCAACAAAGAGCTGTCGTTTTTCGCCACGGGTCTAACGATTTTGAGCACCCAGTTGATTGGACTCGGTATGGCCGGGTAAGTGCTACCCTCTCAACGCCACTACCACTTGACAGAGTATCCAAACTCTGCTAAAGAATCCTTGGGCCGTGAAATTCATCGAAAATAGGATGTTACGCCCATTGTTGGTCTATCCTGCCCGAATCACTTTTCCGTACGTGTGTTCACGTCATCTGCGTGCTCGAGTTCTATTGATATTCTCAATCCCAAAAAAACGGACATTAGGAGTGTGATGCCTTGCGCAGCTCTGTTCCGCTCAATGTCAAGGGAAAACGATAGAACCAAGGCTCAAGTGTCATATTTCAAAAAGGCACTACTCGCGATTTCTCTTTACGAAATTTTTCCTACCTATATTGCACCGGCATTGGTGGCAATTTCTCCGTGGTGCCTAACTCTTCCGCAAATTCCTGAGGTCACAAATTTGTTTGGCGGCTCAATGGCTGGAGAAGGCATGGGCCTCTTGGCTATCTCAGCAGACTGGATGCTTGGTAAGTCAATCGTGAGCGATGCGCCTGGTGATAATCGCTGAAACGCTACTCCCGATCCGTCGCAGTTGGCCATCATGGACCAATGTTTGTCCCTTTGGCTTCTCAAGTAAGTACAGCCCACCTCGAGTTTGAGTAAATCAGTGAGATGGCATGCTGAAAGTTGATCTCCTTCGCAGATGACCGAGTGGGCTGGTTATATCGTGGGCATCTTTCTGTGCATGGCTGCATTTCGCAATAAATGGTTTGGTGAGCTACTTCGGGATCTGTCCACTGAAAAGATTTTTTCACTGATCTAATTAAAAACCTTTTCCAGGCGGCCCAAACTTACCATTCATAGCCTACGACATGTATGATGACACTGCAAAGCCTTACAATTTGACTGCAGTGGTGTTCGAGAATGGCACGCCCAATTTAGCGGGTATTGCAAAACTTGGGTACAAAAGCTCTCTTCCCTGCTCTTGAAGATTCTCGAATCTCAAACCTCGATCCTTGTCTAATCAAACCTTCGATAAAGTCTCCCTTCCTATACTCCCACAATCGTGCTCTGCAAAGCTCTGCTTTGCTCAGCGGCCTCAGCCTCCATCACTATAGCACTTTTTTACAGTTTTTTCGCTATCAAAGAACAGCGTAAAAACGGACCCGACGCAGCCAGAGAGCAGAAATGTCCCCATCGTGCAGTGACTGAACGCTTGCCAGACTTTCCTACGTTGTGAGCTTTTACAATGATCATGTTTTCATCCTTATAATCTTTCGCTGCATTGGTCATAGTGGAAACCCACTTGAAAGCTGAACAGGTACTGAATGCATTATCGTATGTTTTCAGGGGGTACATAATTCTTTTCGTTGTCTCAGTTGTGATGGCTGTGATTGCCTCGCAAGTGGGTCAGTCAGGCTTGTCTCTCCTGGGCCTGTTTGTTGCCATAACGTTTTCGTCTGTATTGTGGTAAGTACAGCGGGCCTCTAGGCTTTATTAATAGCCTGTTAACGTTGACCTTCCCAATAAAGTTTGGCATTAGGCTACTTCGAGGGAACCGTCGGTCTTACACTCCGCCTCTCACGTTCGTCCTTAACCCCTGCCTGAGTATCCTCGGCACCTTTTTCGACCAAATATAACTGATTGAACCTGCCATCCTCCCTGTCTTCAACTAACAAACCGTGACGCTCGATGGTAACGTATCAGCTGTGGTGCAAATGCTAGGGTAAGTAAAATTCTGACATATAACCATTCAACTGAATGGGAGTATTGACGGTCACCTCGACTACATAGTGGAATTGCTTTTCCTGGAAATGTGCACGCAAATCTTTGGTTTACTCTTTATGGGTCAACAACCGTATCCCAGTGCACGTTCATGCTGAAAGACCTTAAGCTGGGACAGTACATGCATCTTGCGCCGGTAGGTTCAATATGTCGCTCAAAGTGATCAGGTATGCACTTCTGTTGACGTTTGACATTGTAAAATTAGCTTTCGATTGTCATCGCTCAACTCGGAGGAACGTGAGCAAACGAACCCCCATGTGATGTCATTTGATTTAATTTTGGCTGACTAGAAATGATACAACCTCTGCGGTATAGGCTGCTGGGTGCAATCATACAATATTTGGTGATGATAACTATCGTTCGAACTCAACATGACACGTTGCTGCTTCCCCATGGAAACGGTGTTTTTACGGTACACGCCATTTAGCTTGGTCACCATCCAGGTTTTTGGGCCCATTTTTCCTTCCAAGCTGACTGTGATCACAATATTTCCAGGGAATGTATCTGTCCCTCATGGCATCCGAGGCCACTTCGTAAGCCTTTTCTCTGAATAGTTCTTTCATGTTGCGCATTTAACAAATTGTGATTGTGTGAATGCGCACAGGTGGGGTATTTTCAGTCGAGAGTTGTACTTTCCTGGAAAGAAATATGTAAGGCAAGTTACTATGACCCGAACAACATAAGCTTATGTGATTATTCGTAGGCAATCGTCCCGTTCTTCTTGTTGTTGGGATTTGTCTCTCCGCTTCCATTTCTCATTTTCGGGAAGATCCGACCGGCCAGTAGGCTTTCTCTATTCAATCCTTCCTGCATGGTGTCTGCCATGGCTCACTCTATGCTTGGTGGGTACCAGACTTGTGGTGTATTCTTTGTGTGGTCACCCTGAAATCTGACACTATTCTCGATTTCAGGTGCTACCTCTGGCCGTACCATGGGTGCGGTGATCGGATTCACCTCGCAATATGTCATGCGCAAGTATCACTTTAATTGGTGAATTTTCATCCTTCGACTTCGACCACTCCTAGTTTTGTGTGATAGTTGCTGAAATGCATTTCATTTTTTTCTTTTCGTATAGGTACAAGAAATATAAGTGAGTCCACACGTCCTCGTATGAAACAGTCTTAAATTGCCTCTCATAGCTTCCTTCCCTTCCCTGTGCTGTCCCAGTTACGTCTTATGTGCCGCTGTGAGTCATGGCTTCGTTTCATCTCCTCCCAAAACTGCCACGAGGCTCAATGGTCGTGTTTCCTCTGTTGAATTTACAGCTCGACGGCGGCACTCAAATTACCGTTCTACTTCTCGGATTCATATTTCAAGGTGGTGCTGGGCTCGACCTTAAATTTCCTACGTATGTTTTTGCTTTTCCTCCTATTGAACGGGACAAGAATTCATTCACATCATTCAATCTTCAGATATGCTCTTAACCCTCAGGGGCCGCGTGATTATTGTTTCATGGCTGGTGCTGGCGGTAAATCTGGACACGGTGGCCATCACTGACTGCTTATTAACTGTTATGATACGACTTGAGAACCGTTTGGTGTATTTCATATATATCTCTTTCATTTTTTAGAACTCGACCTAAACTTCTGGACATCACACTTTTTTTTTT
>MU167223.1:466580-490533 GCA_015951145.1 Cronartium quercuum f. sp. fusiforme G11
CTGTGCACTATTGAGCAGATGACTTTTATTATAAGTATCCTCAAATATGTGCTGTTGGGTAATTTAGGTGGTTGTGGTAAAAGGTGAGGTGAGGAAACAACTCCTGAGCAGGAGAGAAGGGGTTTATATACCTTTCAAGTTACCTCCACCTTACTTTTAGACTATGGGCTGGCTTGTGGTTCAGGCTCATACTTCTACAGGGCTATGTGGGCCAACCTGTGGTTAGCTACTCTTCTGTCAGGGCCTGCTGGTTGGCTCCTGTCATAAGTCTGTCTTGCTTATGACTCTTGAGACTGAGCCTGAAATGTGGTTCAATTTTTGTACTACTTTATTACATATGTAGTACATATATTACAGTATGTTTCTACATATGTAATCACTCATTACCTATGTAATACATATGTTATATTATGTTTTACACTTATTTCTCCTGCTTACTTTACCTGTGACTGTCTGGTTTCAGTCCATGGGACTGTTACACAGTCCTCAGGGCTGACAAAGACTATGCATTGAACTTGAATACTGGACCAAAAAAAGTGTCACTTTGTCTGAGTAAGGAAGCCACAATATTGCCCATCAATCATTTTCTAATAAACATCACCATCATCTGGTGATGATTCAGCTGTGCCTGGAGTGATTTGGTGCCTCTCTTCATCATCAACTAGATACAAATAAAAAGGAAATTGTTGATATTCACTCAATGAAGGATGTAGGATGAAGGATAGAGAAGGTGAAACTAAGCTGATGCCCAGATATATGAAACAAAATAGAGAAGGGGCATGTATAAATAACTAGCTAAGAAGGGTAAATAGTTACCAATGCATGAAGGCAGGATGACCTACAATGCCATCCACTTGTGAAATACACAGAATGAGCTAGTACACATCCATAAATACACACACACACACACACATATATATATATATATATATAGTCAAGACCATCTTGTACTTAGTTCTCTTTCCCCATTTTGGAAAAGAGACTGTATGTAGGACCCATTTTCTTTTTTATCCACCTATCTCCAATTTTTCTTTCTCTCTACATTATTTTCCTTAGATTAAAAGAGCTGTGCATGTCTGAAAGGTTAGAGAATGGCATATTGACAAAAAAACTTATCATTTGTTGTAGTGTGTTGTCAGTATCCTAAAGATCACTTATGCATCCTTCATTCTTTCTCTATGAAACTGCTTGCTGTACCTCCAAATCCAGGTACATAAGAGAAAAACTAATAACGTGTGTATTTTCCTATCTTTATAATATGTGTTTCTGTCTTTCCACTCTCTCATGTGATGTGGGTCCGCACCCAGATAGAGAGTCAGACAGGGACTTCATCTTGCTTGTTATTCATATCCTATCAGGTCTCATCATCTCTATCCCATGTCCCAAGCAACTTCAGATCTTCACAAAAATGCGTTCAACAGCACTGTACCTGCTACCCCAACAGGTTATAAGTCATGTACAATAACATAAGCCACCATGAGTATATCAGCTTGTGTTATATGTAGATAGTTCCGAACAGATGAGGTTCAGAACTGAGTGCAGACTTATAGGACTATTTATACTAATGTCCACAAGAGTAACAGGTACAGGAGGGGAGAGCAGTCACTTCATCCGGTGGCAGATTTCCGTGTAAGCATGGTAGACATTCCCCAGACATGAATGAAAAAAAAATTACGGAAAATAACTCTTCGGCCCAAAGTGGCAAAATTCCCTACAAGTGAGAGATGCGTATCACATCATTTGAAAGGAAAGAGAGATCAGCACACCGCTTCTGTCATAAGTGACAAAATTCCCTACAAGTGTAACACACGCAGCATATAGCTATTCCCAACATTCCTTTTTGGACATGCTATGACTTAGTCATAATTCCCATGTAAGTTACTGTAGTCTTATGCTGCTCTATTTACCAACACAGGTATCCCAGCAGTTTGAAGCATACTTCAGTTGATATGTTTTGTGTACAAAAACATCTCAAAGGACCTCATATGGATGTCCTCTAAGTCCATGGCAATAGTCCTAACTTTCTTGATTGGGATCCCAGAAAACATGAGGAATTACTCCAAGCTGGTGGCCACTCACAAGGCACCCAATTTTTTTGGTGTCTACATGGGGATTCAGTCCATGATTGGGCATTGAGGGCTTTTGACAATGAGCCCAAGGGGTGCAAGGGGTTGCATGATTGGTGGTTGGCAGGGAATAGTTGGTCAGCAGTCTCACTGTCTCTATTGTTTCCCATTCCCAGCCTTCAATGTACATGGGCAGATCTTCAGTGTGCCATTGACCTTTCCTTGGGCCTAAAAACCCCTCAAAAAAAACATCATCATGGATGTGTAAACACTGGATTTGTGAGACCTCTGACTCATCAGCTCATGAGCCCAGACCACCATGCAATGATGGTCAAGCTGGAAAAATTGAGATGGATCCTTTTTATTGTACACATGCCATCATTCTTGGGTGTTGGTCACAGTAGTTCCATGTTTTTTGATCAACCTTCTGAGAAGCTTGGCTTCTGGTTCCATTGATCAGCCCTCAGCCATTTCAAAGGTGATTGTTCCAAGACCTTTCTCATGGTTGGTTGCAACCACACCATGTTGAGCACAGGCAAGATCCTACATTCCCAGATCAGCCCACTTAACTGGCCCAACTGAAACCCAAAAAACACTCACTGCTTTTTCCATGCACTTCTTCTTGTTAGGGTCCTGTGTGCAAAATGTAAGGTGGCATGGTTTAAGAGGGGCCTGATGAATGGCTTACAAGAAAGCAATCAGGGTCTCTTGCAGAGTGATACAATTTTGAGTTCTGTGAGTCTGTCCATAGGTATTGTGGCCCAATAAATAGGCCTCTACAGTCAACCCTCCAGCAATGTCTGCCTGCCAGAGAATGGCAGCATCATCATTGGGTTGCTTAGTATCAATCTTGCTGGCTATGACAAAGATTTCCTCTTAGAAAGTGTCCAATATGGCATTGGTCAAGTCAATTGGGTGCTTGAAAACCTTCGGAGTCCAAGGAATCTACTGTTGAACATTTTGTTTCTTGGTGGACACTACTTCCAGTGGATTATCATATGCCAGGGAGAATCCAAAAATGTCCAGCTCAATATCAAGCTCAGATGGTAAGCCAGCTACTAACCCTTCCCATGCCCACCATCAGTTGCTTAGACAGTAATACCAATGAGTATATCAGGAGTAACACCCTATCCGTGTCAAGGTGACTTGTTGACAAGAGCAGATGAAGAACTTTTTTAGTTCTCTGATTGTTCTCATTTTTCACCCAGAGCCAGCACATGAGCCTTCCCTTTATGCAAATTAACTTCCTTTTTCACTCAATGCCCCATGTGCTGAAAGGTGTGTACTGTATGCTTGTGTATCAATGCACAGTTCACAATCGTACTGACGTTTATGAGCTGACATCATGATGAACATGGATCAGTGACTTGTATTGAATGGACATGAGTAACAAGGGTGGGCTTGAGCCCTTGGGCCACCACCCCCCAGACACTAAGGCACTGGATTTGAGAGGGATTCTGAGGTGATTTCAAACCTGACACCATGTGCTCTCATTGACAAGTCACCTTCATATGGACAGGGTGTAACATACCTTGAGTAACTTCAGCAGGGTTTCTCTGTCCACCATTGACCTGACCCAGATTGCCAGTGAACAGGACTGTGAACAGAGTTGGAGGACAGATAAATGGAAGCAAGGACACAGTGACATCAATACCACTTTCTCACACCAAGTGCAGCCCTGAACTCACTTACAAGGATTGATAGAGGTCTGAATCATGGGTTGCACTTGAGGTAAGGACTGCATTCCAATGGCCCTCTTGCAATGAGAAGAGGCCGAGACCAAGATTTTGGTCATGTGATACCCAAAAAGCACATACCCAAGATCTTTCTTATCAATCCACCAATTCCTACACGGCAATTGCTCAGCCACAGGGCTTCTAAAGACGCCAACAGCTGCATTAGACCCAATGGGCAGGTTGTTAAATTCCATGATTCGGAATTATTCTCTAGGTATTTGGCAACGAAGCGGAGTGTCCAGAAAAACCGATGAGGTAAAAAAATTATTAAATTATTACGATAGTGGGCCACAACACAAACACCGAGTGTAGAACATTGAGACAAAACCAATTGATCGAATGTACGACGTTTAGATATGAAGTGAGGTGGACAAGGGTTGCACTGGTGGGTAGCTTCGTGAATAGACCGGGAAGGAAGTCCTGTGAGTTGATCGGGACCAATGAGGCGAATGGGATGTGGAAGGAGGTCGAAGGAGAGAGGAGGGTGAAGGGATGAACCGGCGACAAAATTCCCTGCAGAAGGTCTGGGATGGCCCCGCGCACGGACCATCTGCCAATAGCTAGTTTTTGGAAACTACAGTGCTAGATACTGATCGTCATCTGATTCCTGAATTCAGCTTCACTTCATCACCTCAACAGTCCCAAGATTTCCAATGGACAGCCCAGTCGAGCCTGGTCCCTCTCTTCAGCAGTCCTCCAGCCCACCTGCTACTTCTCTGACCGATCCGGAAGCTGTCACCTCGGCCGAAACCCCGCTACTCATCGGTGCTTGTTCTCGCTCATCAGCGGGAAGGCGTTTCACAAGGATGCTTTCGCGATCGTTATCTGACTGGTTTTGTCCTGCTTATCTGGTTGACTGGGGCGTTGGACTGGTCTCTGTGATAGTAGGAAAGGTGAAAACATGTATATTGCTTCTGCCCTTGACATTAATAGCTGATGGTTGAAGGTGTGCCTGAACAGTTTTACTTGGAACCTCTCAAGCCATTTCACCGGGATTTGTCAATGTATTTTCGTAATCCTCAATATCATGCGCCTCTCAAGCCTGAGCAGGTTTCGGATGAATGGCTTCACCATCTCTCCGTAACTCTACCATTCTTGCTACTCATCGCCCTGACCTTGCTTTCATACCCAACCGGCGGGGCTCATCTACTACCCACTCTTCACCTCTCCCTCTTAGGCCTCTTGACCTCGCATGTCATCTCGATCTTTCCCACAAATTTACTTAAGGTCTGGGTGGGAAGATTGAGGCCGGACTTCTTCTCGCGCTGCTCGTATTCTCAAGCCAGCAACACTTGTATAGCTCATCATCATAATTACCAGATTATCGAGATAGGCATGAAGAGCTTCCCGAGTGGACACGCCGCGAAAGCGTTTGCTGGCTTGGGATTTTTGTCGTTGTGGATTGCTGGCCGAAATGGGGCGTTTGCGTTCGGGGGCGATGGACTTAGAGGTTCAGGTCCATTAGAAAGTCGGCTCTTGAAGGGCTTGGTCGCAGTTGTTTGGTTGGTGTTGGCAACTTGGGGTTTGTAGACTGTTTTTATCTCTCTACTCGTCTTCTTTTCATATCACTCATCAGCAGAATCGCGGCGAGACTGACTTCTGGTTGATCTACTCTTACCTTGCTCCCCTCCATCATAGTCGCTGTAACCCGAATCCAAGACCATCGCCATCACCCGGCTGATGTCCTTGCAGGCAGCTTTATTGGTCTCTTCTCGGCCGTGGTCGCGTATCTGTTATACTTTCCATCTCCCTTCTATGGTACCACATTGGGAACCATTATGGGAAAACCTCGACAAGTCTATACTCGCCCCTCGCATGCTCTTGTCGACACAACACTGACCCGACATGGCACCATTGCATTAGATGGCCCCGACCGATCTCTCTGAGAAGACTGCGGTTCTCACCACACTAACATATCGTCGACGCTCATCTATCTTCTGACACTTGCCGCATTTGTACCTAGTTTCTAATTTTTCTCCGTGAAGTTCTTTTTCCATACTTGTCATCCATTCAGTGTCGTGTAACGGATCAGCGAGGGAGGCTGAAAATCATGGATATATGTACTTTTGTGTCTTTGGAATTTTACTGTTATGCGCTCCCTTAGAGCACCCGCAGTGGTGGGCCCTCAAGTCCGGACCTCTGTTGCTAAATTTCAAATTCTAGAGGTCCGCCAACCCTCGGGGTGCGACGGTTCGACCCACATCCCTGGATAGGTATGGGTGTTCAGTGATGGTTACGCTACTTTGAGCTGTGGAAGGGTTTGGACCGGTCATGTTACATACACTTTGAGATGTGTACGTGTGTGGTGCGTATGGGGTAGGGCAAGTGGGTGGATTTGCTGCTTGCCTCTATCTCGCCATTTTCGGAGGTCGGAGGTGAACATTTGGAGGTGGCTCCTAAATTAACGTTTTCCTAGCCTTTGCCCTTGGCTGAACACATTTTGGACCTGGATTAGCCAAAGTGGGAACCACCATTAAGTTAAATTATAGCCTCTACTATCCAATTTTCAAATTTTCCTTGTGCTTGGTCCCCTCCGCCACTGTGCAATGTAGACTCACAGTCCGACAAATGTTAACAAATTTGGTGAATTGTAATGCATCCCAGTTGTTTTCTTGAAATCCACTCAAGTGATCCACTCAAGCTTGTGCATATGGCCGCATATCCATTTCTGAAACAAACTTAAGGATGTTGCAAAATCAGTTGTCCATATGAACATAGAGAATATAGCTACAGACCTGCAAGATAGCAGCTTACTCTTTTGGAAGTCATGGGGTAATGGTTACAGTACTGTTTTTCTGTGATATGACTGATGTGAAAGATCTGAAAGTCTAACTTAGGTTGGGCCTACCTCCTGAAGTTTGGCAACCCACAATCCACTTCAAAAAACTATGGCACTGTAAACTGGTGCCCTCATATCACCTAGCCCTACACACATGTACCTGAAAGTGGCTGGAACATATACTTCGGAGGATCAACGGCAATTGTGAATGATAAAAAACGTTGATCATAAATGGCAAAGCACCACTTTCATTTGGAGCATTCACAAAGTGTGGACGGTATTTCATGATGGCCGTGCCATATGTAAACCTGACAACATCCAAGACCGCACTGGGATTTAATCTCAGCCGATGATTTGTAAGGCAGCGCAGAATAACATTTAGGGCATATTCCGGCTGAGTTTGTTGATTTGAAGCCGATAGGAAGGTTCACAAGATCTTTACCTTTCGACATCAAACATATCCTCATGGGTGTGAGGGAAGACCTGTCCTCACCTCACAATTCCCTTTGAACACCGGATGGTTTGTTGAGCAGGAATCAGGGAAGGCAATTTGGTACACCATCAGGTTCATCAGAGGACAAAGACCATCATTATACGTTTCCTGGCTTTATTCACTCAAAGGGCCGGGCAAATTGAAAAGGACATGACGAGCCATGCATTTGGTCCAAATGGGGCTGGAGATGCGCTGAGGGGCATTCAAATCATTTGTGATACCCAAGTAGGAAGTAACACTTTGCAAGGAAAACACATGATCATCGTGCTGGTGACCAGACGCTACGAAGGACTGGAGTCCCATGAGGTAAGATTGGGGAACAAATTTAGGTCAGCCATGGAAGCCGCATCGTACTAAAGTTTTTCAGGTGAATGGGATAGACTGACGGCCATCCTGGGTGGCGAGGCGGTTGATGCTATCATCGGCTTCAGCTTCACGTCTGACAAAGCCGGACAGAGCGTAAGTGACGTTCTTGCCGGGGATGGCTTTTCCCTCCTCGTCAACCTCAGCAACGTTGATCTGAACAGATGAGTGATCCTTGGCGGTGATCACTGGAAATGATAAAATAGATAAGCGTTCGATTAATTCCTTGGGTGTAGACTTGCAGCGAGCAATAAAATCTTCGAAAAACGTACATCGGTTGGTGGCCGCACATTTTCGGGGGACGTACAAGTCCACGACAATTCCTTGATCGTTCTCCATCTAATAAGAACATGACCCGAAAACAATCAGCAGCTGAGGCAGGCTCTATGGGAGTGCGAAAAGCGAGCAGAAGAAGTTCTCACTTTACTGATGAATCAGAATGTGAATGAAATGATGGTCTTCGAAATTGGCGCTCGTGATACGGTTCGAGTAGTATGGCTGAAGAAGGAGGCCGGGGCCAGGATCCGAGGGAGAGCGGGAATTAGGGCTGGGATGATGAGATAGGTTTTTTTGGAGCTGGATGTATCGGTTAGCATTGATTACACCCTGCGATTGTACCCGCCCCTCGCCAAGCTCTAGAATCACCCAACCGACGGTCGGCCACCCCTCTCGACGCAAGATACTCCGATGGCCAAGTTCTCCAAAGGTAAGAACCCGAATACCTCTCGATTATTCTTTGCTCTTTTCCTTGCACGCCATGCAATTTCCCTCGCGGACGGCTCCTCCAGAAATGCGGCCATCTACCGCCCACTTGGCTACTCGTTTTGACCCCTCCCCCGATACAATACACCTTCACATTGCGATAGCCCTGGTTCATCAAACTCGTCGACCAACTTGTCCATGCATCTGCCGTTCCTTCCTCAGCTTCAATCAGAACCTTGTCATAATTTCGCTCTGGCCGCCTTGAATTCGGGCTAATCTTCTTTGCTTCTCTTGCGCCATGATAGACGTTTCTTCCTCGCGACGCAAGTCGCGAAAGGCTCACTTCCAGGCTCCGTCCTCGGAGAGGCGAATCATCATGTCGTCGTCGCTGTCCAAAGAGCTCAGGACGCAATATCGAGTACGTCAGGATGCCCACCATTATCGATGTATCGGTTGGCTGACTTTGGCTTGGCGTTTAGGTCCGATCGATGCCCATCCGCAAGGATGATGAGGTGACCGTGGTCCGTGGTGCCTTCAAAGGCCAAGAAGGCAAGGTCCTCACGGTGTACCGGAAAAAATATGTCATTCACGTTGACAAAATTACGCGTGACAAAGTGAGTTAGGTTTTGATCCTTTGGTCCCCCGGTTCATAAACCTGATGTGTATTGCGGGTGTTTTCATTGTACAGGCATCCGGACAAACTGTTCAAGTCGGAATCCACCCTTCAAATGTTGTCATTTCCAAACTTTACCTCGACAAGGACCGCAAGGCCATCTTGGCCAGGAAAGACCGGGGCTCGAAGGTCGAGCAGATGAATGTTGATTGAGTTTGCAAAAATGTCATAAGAAACACCCTTCAGCCCATCGTATGCACCCGCTCTCTAATTTTTATGTACTATGTTCCCGTTTGTCTTCGGTTGGGACGACTTATCTCTATCGACCCGTTCAGCCACTATGACATTCTACGTACCTCTTTACATCCTGTCGGATTTGAGTGCCTTTCTATCGCCCTCAGTAACAGCTTTTGTCAGAAGCATTCCTCCTTTGGCGAAGGCTTCTTCAGTGCCAGATTAGTTTGTATGAGTGGTCTGCACAGAGCCAACAAATTTGGTACAAAATGGCGTCTTTCGAGAGAGGTCAAACTGAAAGCTCTTTCCTGAATCCTGATGCACAACTTCAATCATGGTTACCTCATGCTGAAACTCCAATTCCAGCTGGGTGAAGCGCAGGCATCCATGATGAAAATAGCTTGTTTTTCTTAGGCTGCTTTCTACCTCTAGTTCACCTGCACAATTCCAATTAGATAGTATTTGAAGTGTCACTTTTCAAGCCATCACACTCGTTGTCTGCACAAAGAAAGGATGGGGGTGGTGGAGTATGGACTTGAGAGAATTGAGTGGACACAATTGAGTGAAGAGAAGGGGAGGGGGGGATGTTGAAAGGTAGACCTACCGTTGAGCAGATGACAAGAATTCTCAGCAATTTACTGGGTTTTGAGCGCTTTTTGGGGGCTAAGTGGGTTTCTTGGATATTATTTCTCTACTATAGGTTTGCAATGCAATCACAAGCTGCCTGGCGGTGTACCAGTATCAACGTGTTTCTCGTTGTGTTCTTTCAGGGTGGTACTTATTCCTGATTTTGTTGGATCTCTTCGAAGCTGACGTGACTGTGAATACAAATTTCCAGAAATTTCCTTCAAGGCTTGCTAAGACCCGAGGCTCGGGTGTTCGGGTACGTATACTTTCGGAGCGCAGATGAGGGTCTACACCATGACATCATTTAGCCTGTCATCTGCCTTGATTTGGTAATCACCCTTGGGTCTGGATGGCAATCTGAAGCAGACCTCTGTGCTTTGAACAACTGCTGCTATCACGCCACACCAAAAACATCTCACCATTCTCAATTCGATAAATCACTATGATTCCCAAACATTTATTCACTCGAATTCCGCTTAACATAGCTCGCCATTTCCCTGCTCAAGGTCGTAACTACGCCTCTACTGCCGCACATTCTCCGGTTCGTATCGCTTAGTTGTTTTCAAGTATCACCCCAAGTTGCACACGTTTCATCTGATTTTGTATCCCTTCCTTCCGTCTTCCCAAAACTTTGAATAAATCTAGCACCAAAAGTCATCCGACGCACCTTGGATCGTGAGTCAACTTTGAGATTTAGTAAACAGACTGATCTTAGCATCGACAGATCTCTCTGAGAATAATGAGCTGTCTTGTTCCTCATATCTATAGATTAGCTCCACAGTCGTCTTTGGCGCTACACTCGCCTACCTTCTCTCGCCTCCTAAAGTCACTCATGCTCATCACCATGAGCCCTCCATTTCTGTGCAAAGCATGCCTTCAGCGAAGGACAAAGACACGCCGAGTTTCGAGGAGAGTGATATACCTCGGGCCGGTGATCCTCGAGTGTTAGAGTCTACTCCAGCCGGTGAAGGACGTCCTCACGGTACGAAACTCGATCCACCAGCCAAAGAATATAGAGTACTGTGTGCTTTTCTGAGTTAGAACCTTGATCGATGACAGGTGAAGGAGATAAGGCGTTGAGAAAGATGGTACAGTCCACCGAACTTCATAGCGACAAGCAAGTCACTACCGGCGGTTTACACGAACAAAAGGTATGGCACATCTCAAGCTGGAACCTTCTGATAGCTTACAATCATTTGAGCTTGATGAAAATGAACTGTTTTTGTTTTGTGATCAAAAGCAAATGCCGGAGAAGATGGAACACGCGCGTTCGGATAGCGCGAAAAGAGGAGCAAACTCTGACTCATCTCTGGACACCAAAACTGTAGTTGCGAAGGCCAAGACGGATCATCAAGACAAGCAAGAGAATTCTAGAAAGTAAATGTCCATGTGTTTACCTGATATTTTAAATGTTAGTCTATAATTTATCATAAAACCTGTAAGCTGTAAGTTGCAACAGGGTACCCTCTTTTTTTCTCAAAAGCTCATAAATAAAAACCAAAATTGGCTTTGTACTTTCTATTTATTAGAGAAGTGTTTTTTCAATTCCAAGCACAAGTTTTGAGATATATATCACACTTCAAGACTATATACACAAAATTTATGACACAAGAAACGACTATTGGTATCTTGATTTTTTCTTTTTGTTCAAAATAGTGGTCAGAGGCACATAATTAGACACGTGGAACATAAGGCACTTTTCAAAAAAACAAAGTATCAAAAAAATCTGCCAGTATGAATTCAATCATCTCGAAGACCATCTGATTCACTGAAAGTGTGAATAGCTTTCTTAGAAAACTGCAATTTCCCTCTCATTAGATACATTTTCCAGTTGTAGAAAATATCTGATGCTGGTGATACCTCCTCTTGACTACTTGAGGGAGAAGAGGATCCAGATTTTTTTTTTTTTTTGCGCCTGCTCAAGAAAAAAAAAACCATAGGTTTACATAAGGTTTTCAGCAAATGCAAGTCACTTAATGCTACCCTGATTCAGGCTGAGATTTGCGAGCTTTGATCAAAGCTCAACATTTGAAACTGCCAGCAGATTTATCTTGAACTAATCAATCCAAATTTTTAATCTATGCCTTATTTCAAAGCTAAACAAATACTCAGATGGAAGTTTTGGACACCTTCTGTCTGAGGCCTTCCTTCCAAGGTCTACTTCAATCAAAGGATCTAAGGAAATTGAACTGGTGCTGTGATGAAAGCTAAACAGAAGGCATTACAAAAAGCATGTTTCTAAGCTCAATCCTCCAGCCTTCTCAAAGGCTGAGCTGAACTTGAACATGACACTTGAAGATGCATTTGCAAATTTTGGAAGCCTATCTCATTTAGCTTTGTTCAAATTTTGCAAACATCAGCTTAGATGTGCATGAGCATCAACATAGAGATCAAGTGAAAGAGAGGTATCAAGGTTCTCAAACTGGGACCTTGAAATGATACATCTCCTAACAACTTTATCAGTTACCATATCTTCTAACTTGATATCATCTGGTTCCAAGTATTGATGATGGTAGCAAGAGTTTAGTCTGGTACTAATAACAGAGGACCATGAAGGAAATTTGTTGTGTGTCAATGGTTTAAATGGAAGGATCTTACTTAGGCTTGATTAATTACTAGGGCAATTTTTTTTTTTTTTTTTGTAGATACAAATTTTGTTTGTTGAGAGGCCTTTAAGTAGTTGCTATTTTGGTTAGTTTTTTTGAAAGAGGATTTGAGATGAGATTAAGTGGTATAGATATATTATTGATAGTTTGATCCCTGTCTTTCTTTTCTGAGTTATGTGTCAAACAGAGGAAGGGGTTGTCATGATGAGGTTTCAAAGTATTCCGGATCAGATTCATTCAAGGATGAGATTTTGCTATTGTCTTCTGATTGATTACAATTCTCTTGCTACCTGGCTAAACTCCTGACTTCTTTGGAATTTTGTTGATCTAGATGTACCTGATAAAAGTGCTAATGCATGCTTCTGAAATGTACCTTTAAATGGTAGTCATCTGGAAAGACACCTTTTGAGCTCTTACTGATTCCTATTCCTGCCAAACTTCCATGTGAGGCTATGTCTGTTCCTGGCATCACCCAAAATTCTAACAAAATTCAACTCCCTTAGATTTCCTTGGGTTCTTTCACAAGTGCAACTTTGCATCACAAACACTTTAAATGAAAACTGTTGTCAGCCATGGCACAATCTGAGGAAACCAGATTGTCTCATGACTGAAAAAGAACATAGGATATACATACTGTACTGATAACATTACACATGATATCAGTACTGTAATCACTTTTACATACAGTACTGTAAAGATTTTAATTGTAAATACATGAACACTCATAATAATGAGTAGTACTATGATGTACAATTATGATTCTTGGCAGCTGCTTTGTCAGCCCTGAAGACTACCTGGTAGTCCCACAGGCTAGAAAGCAGTAGGATTACATATAGTAACTATATGTAATCCAATAAGAACACATGTAAAAACAAATATGCATACATAAAGTAACAAGGTACATATGTAATGTATCAAGTTACATTAATGAAAATATGTAAAGTGTTAAGTGTATAGAGGAGCATATGTAATGATGAATAGTCACAACTCAAGCTCAGTATCAAGAGCCATAACCCATGTACATTTATGACAAGGCCCAGGTATCAGGCCTTTTAACTAGTACATGAACCACAACTGGGCCTAGCATGACCAGAACCAATAGCTGGACCACAGTATCCTCATATTGAGGTGAGAACAGGTATATAAACCCCTCCTCCTTGAGCAAGAAAGCCCTGGTTATTCTCTCAACCTTTTTACCACACACCTAACTGAGTAACACAAAATTGAGGATATATCTCATAGAATATCTGCTCAAAAGTGTACCATTCATTAGGTGAAAAGTAACCAGGCCAGGCTAGTAGCAGCCTTTCTTGCTATAACCTTCACAAGTTGGGATCTAGCTGTGAAGTAGAGATAAAGCACTCAGATTAGAGGAAGTCATAAGAGTTAAACTCTATTGCAACCCTCCAATCTTCTACAAAGTCACTCTATACAAAGAGCCCCTCAAAAATATCTACAAGGAAGCCTATTCAAAGGCCCCTTCAAAAATAGTTCCCTGGTCTCAAACCCTCTTCTCAGAGGTCAATTAACTGAAGTCTGTACTTGTTTACTACAGTACAGACCCATTCAAACATTGTCTCAACTTGTCATAGTGAAGAGGAAGGCCTAAAAGAAGCCTCCCCCTCACATGCTCATATCCATCCTGACTGCTGATACATAGACAACATATCCACCTTCGTTCTTTCCTCTTGTTACCCATGTCAGTTTTTTTTCTGTGTCACTCATGTCCCTTCATAAGTCTGTGCCTTCAGTCTTGTGCTTAGCTCAGCTTGAAATGACTGTGTTTAACCTGTTACCACCAGGGAAGTTATTTGTGTTGTGTGCCCTGTTCTTCTCTTCATCACCTAGCCAGGTTTGTAATTTTAATGGTCCTTGTCTGTTTTATTTTATCACCTTACCAAAATGAATCATCTTGGTTTGTGTCATTCACATCCCTTCATAGGTTACCTTTGGTCTTCTGCTTAGCCCAGATCAAGGTGACTGTGCTTGACCTGTTGCCACCAGATTTATACCAGTTATCTCTCTTCTGTTAATTAGTTTTATATCACTCTGACCTTTACTGTTGTTCAGGTCTATGTCTCTTCAGTCTCATATTTAGCCCAGCTTGACATGACTGTGTTCAGCCTTTTTTGACGAGGTTATTTTCATTGTAGATTTCTACAAAATAATATAAATCCAGATCAGCTCTCTGTCTTCGTTCATATGTTTGGATTTTTCAATCTACATACAGTAACAGTTTACACAATAAAGCGGGTGTGACAAAGTCCTTCAAAGAAATAGGAGGTTCAAGTAGGGAGTTGTACTGCTCTAAAAAAATAACTTCTTGCTTGTTTCCGTGAGATTTCATGACTCTTTTACAGAAACCAGCAGGTTTCTTTGTTGCTTGTTGCTATAGTTTTGTAAGAGGTTGTCTAAAAACAAGCAGGACTTTTGCAATAGGCACACTTCTAAATCTTGCTTGATAAATATGATATTTAACGATTTGGGGCTCTACTCGAAACCCTCTAATGCCTTTCAGAAAGCATGCCACCCACATAACTTTACCCTGGTTTTCTGTCTTACCGCCCTTGGTATGTTCTAGTGTTGTGTCAAATATAAGAAAACTAAAAACATGATTTCGTGAGTTACTTCGAAGGTCTCCTGGGTCGTTTCACATCTTATGCACTGTCAAGGGTTATTTTGGAACTGAATGAACTTGTCAGTGTTCACCAAACATCAAAGCCATATTGAACCTTTATGATGTTAAACACTACGATAATTCCTTCAAAGATTACATAGGAACCATCTCCACATTCTCACCTTCCTGAGTGACTTTTGCTTCCAAGGAAAAGATGGGTCTGGATAGGTTAAATTTGGCTTGTGATCGTGTTTCATGGGTTTACGCAGGGAACGCCTTTCTGATCGAGTCGCATACATTCACTTCATAACCTCACTCTTGACCATCGCCCTGCACTCATCATCCATTTTGAATTAAATCTGATGACCTCTTTCGATTCTGCTTCTGTTGACCGGTCTATCGATCATTCCCTCAAACGCACTCACGCTCTCTTCTCTCAAAACAAACCGCTCGATCTTACCGATGTCGAGCGAAGGTCTGTCCCTAAATTAACTATCACTAGATCAACATCAGCATCCCCTCACATGCTTCCTCTCCGGTTTCTTTTAGTATTCGGATCAGACTCTCGACCAAAATACGCGATGAATATAGGGACTGCCAGACCTTGCCATCCGCTGTTCTCGATCAGCAAGGCGGTCCCAGTGGTCCCTCCCGGCCCGCTCATATGCCGATGATTACCGCCGGCAAGGTACCGCTCCAAATCGAAGGTGAGATATTCAACGATAGATTGAAAGTATAGTTGGGTACTGATCATGAGCGGTGTTTTTTCTTTCCATTTCAGCGAACGGACACACTCCATCTACATCTCTCGTCAATGCACCCTCGGCCACGCATGCGGCTCATAAGCAAAGCACTCTGCTCTCCAAGTCGCTCATCGTCCGTCGAGAGGCACGTTCGGTCAAACCTGACTTTCATCCCCAGTGGAAGCTCCATCGGGTCATCTCCGGTCATCTAGGCTGGGTACGCTCAGCAGCCTGTGAGCCTGGAAATCAATGGTTCGCGACTGGTGCTGGTGATCGGATCATCAAGATCTGGGACACGGCATCTTGCACGCTCAAACTCTCACTCACCGGTCACATCTCCACCGTACGCGGGCTCGCGGTCTCTAATCGGCACCCTTACCTCTTCAGCTGTGGTGAGGATAAGATGGTGAAGTGTTGGGATCTTGAACAGAATAAGGTCATCAGACACTACCATGGCCATCTCAGTGGAGTCTACTCACTCAGGTCAATCCCACGCTTCTTATACCAGACGCATTGAAATGTGTGAGTCGTGTCTGAAACAAATTTTTGTCCTGGTCTCGTAGCCTTCATCCTACGCTTGACGTCCTTGTGACCGCCGGTCGAGACGCGTCGGCACGAGTGTGGGACATGCGAACAAAGGCACAAGTTTTTGTGCTCTCGGGGCACACGGCTACCATCGCAGACGTGAAATGTCAAGAGAGTGATCCACAAGTCATCACGGGCTCCATGGACTCTACCATTCGGTCTGTACTTGTTTTCCCCTCGCACATTTATCTTGGCTGATTTCTCTTTTCGGAGGCGCGTTACAGACTCTGGGATCTTGCAGCAGGTCGGACGATGGCTCAGCTGACGCACCATCACAAGTCAGTCCGATCGTTGACTATCCATCCGACCGAATACTCCTTCGCATCCGGTTCCTCAGGTGGCAACAACATCAAGAAGTGGAAATGTCCCGAGGGAGTTTTTGTTCACAACTTCTCCGGCCACGATGCGATCATCAACACGGTGGCCGTGAATGAGGACGGTGTGATGTTCTCTGGCGGTCAGTTCTTCTCCTCTCTATGCCTCTCCTCACCGAGATAGAGCTGAGGTGTAGATGTTATTTGTTGTAGCCGATAACGGATCAATGACGTGGTGGGATTACAAGACCGGGCTGCCGTTCCAGACCATGAGCGATATCCCTCAGCCCGGCTCACTCGATGCCGAGGCGGGCATATTTTGCAGCACGTTCGATATAACCGGCACTCGCTTGATTACTGGCTGTGCAGACAAGACTATCAAAATCTATAAAGAGGTTTCTTAGCTTCAGTATACAGAAAGTACCTCAATGTATAATGAGTACTGTGTAACGACTCAATCAGGACCGCAAACCACCATCTTCATCATTTCGAGGCTTGCCAAGCGTGTTTGCATGATGAGAGTGAACGTAAAGTTGACTATCTCGAATGTGAGCTAGTGAGTTTCCTTAGCAGCTTCGCGGCAGAGCTCAACAGGTGTTTGAGAATGTGCTTCCACATTATGCTTTGTTAACTTGGTCCTAGTCTCCCGTGTTCACGTTCGTGAAATTGTCAATGACAGATGTGATGACACAAAAAACCGACTATCACAAAAAAAACACTTCCCTCAACCTGTCCCGACTCTCACTCTGTGCACAGATGTTGCCTACAATGTCAGAAGCCTACAAAGCGCCATCTATCACATCAAGACAACTTTCTGGCTCTTGGCACTGTGTGGCTTGTCTAGGAACACTGTTTTTTCTTCTCCATCCATTGTATTCCCTGACTGCTTACAGTTTTTACTCATGCAGATAGTTCTATATGATTGCTGAGGGCAAGACTGTGGTAAGACCACTTTAATTATTTTTGTCACTTAGACCCCATCGAGTTGAAATTCAACGTTAAGCATTTCAAAAATGTCACAGAATTCTCAAAAGGATGCGTTCAGATGTAAAAGCACAAATCTTGGGTAAAAAATATCTAGTATTTTCACGTTTTGATACTAGCTATCATACAAACAAGAATTTAATCTGTAATCAGACTCGTTATCAAGGCAACTAAAGATAAATGAGTGTAACAGTTAAAATATACGGCCATATCAATCAAGAAAAAAAAAGTGTTTCGATTAGGGTATTAGGTCATTTTATCATAGTATTTCATCTATTCAGAGATTGTAAATAGGTTTTCCAGCCTTTTTAGTCGTAAAGTGAATGAAGCATGATATATAATTACAAGTCATAGAGCCTTATTCAAATCTTGTTGCATGGTCACTACTTCACCAGATTGGGGCTTTAGAGTAATGTCGATAGGGTTTTTTTATTTTTTATTTTTTTATTGGTCAAGTCCAGACATTTTGAAGATGGGTAACAGAATATGAAGTCTCCTCAATTCCTGAGGCACCTTCTTGAATAGCAATTACTGTGGATCAAATCCCACGCTTTTTTATGAGGGAGAGTCTGGGCTCCCCTACTATGCCGTATTGGACAAGTAGTTATTGTAATCCCTGATACTGCGTTTTGAGGGAGTCCAATATCAATGACGCGGCCGTAGTCACTTTAGTCTGATACCTCTGTTGGGACCAAAGAAGCGGTGAAAATGGCAAGAGTAGCGCCTCAGGAGAAACCCCCGTTGAGCTTTTGATAATTTCATGAGGCTGGGTCTGTGGCAAACGGGTAAACCACAAAAAAAAAGGAACTGTGGGGTACATATGACTCGCACTAGGACTTGCAGGCTCTAACACATGACTAAACAAAAAAATCTAGAAATCGAAATGAGTAAACACTTCGAAGGATCACACAGGTTTTTGCACCGGTTCGATGACTTGACCAGGGTAGGACAAAAGCTCTGGCCGGACGAGATGTCGATGTTGAAGTCGAGTGTTAAATTCGGGCCCAATTGATTGTCTCAAGTTATGTTCGTGTTGTGATTTGGACGTGTAAGGGAAGGGTAAAGACTTAGTCTGGTATTTAGTCACTTTTTTGAGGTGTTTCTTCTCTGAGATGATGACGTTGGAAAGCTTGGCATCCGATCGATCCTTGGGATCGATCCCAGGAAGCTTTTTGATAAACTTTTCGGCGTGTTTAGCCTTCCGCGCACCTTTTCCGACCCAGTCTCCCTACCAGCGATACGTGCAATTTGTCCACGAATCAGATGGTATAAAAGAACAAAAAATACCTCTGTAAGTAAAAGAGCCCTCGAATGAATTATAGAGCTATTTGGTTTACTTACCCAGCCAGGTAGTGTGACATCGACGGTCTGAGGGGCATCTGACTCCATTTCGTTACGTTTTTCTTCCTCGAATTGAGCCACTACGCCATCATCCGCGAAAGCCTCACTGACTAGCTCTCGTTGCTCAAAAACGGTTCGGCCGATCGCATCAAACGTATCGCGCCGAATAATCGCATCACCCTCTCTACCAGCCGCTTTTTCATGCTCCATAGCTTTCAAGGCAGACGGTCCCGCTGCGGGCTGAGAGCCCAAGAAGGAGTCGAGATTGATGGCCACCTCAGCTTCGCTCTGCGCGTTCGCAACTTCGCTTGCATGTTTACGTTTGCGCTTCAGGCCCTTCAGCTTGGCCTTTTCCGCAATGATCGTAGCTGAATCCTTATTAGTGCTTGAACCAAGACTTTTAATATGCGACGACGTGCCGCCGGTGGTATCCTCGAGTGAAAGCCACGGGTTCAATTGTTGACAGGTCGACTGTTGTGAGATTGCGCTAGGTGTACAAGGTTGTTTAACACGTGTTGAAGATCCGATATCAGCTGGTAATTTCACTGAAACCACCGGTCCTGAAGTACGAGTCGTCTGTTTGGATGCTGAATTTAGGGCTTGCTCTGTAGCGGCGTCAAAGGCCTCATCGGTCTGCTGTGCTGCATATGACTTTCAAGTCTCAAACACCTACCATCAGTTAGACTGACGAGGGGATATCTGGAGCAGGCTGCAACTCACATTGGTGGGGTTGAAGACTAATCTACCGGGGTTACCCTGAACTCGGGTTCCAATCTGCTCCTCCGTTTCATCAGACCCATCCTCCCCCTCCTCCATTAACGCCTTGCGTAATTCGGTCTCTGCCTCGTTCGCTTCTCGTTCCTTTCTCGCCATCGCCTTCTGCATAAACTGCATAGCCATCAACCCTTTCGTGGGGGGCTCCGTAGTAGCGCAATTCCGAGAGTCTGAATGTGAAAGTTGATCAAGTGCGCTTTTCTTGATAGTATCGATGTCCATGTCTGAATGGTAGTCGGAATCGTCATCAGAGTCATCAGAGCCACTAGCTCCCTCTTGTCTACCAGAAATTTTCCGCGTCAATTGCTCTTCCCGCATAATCCTCTCTCGAGTTGCAAGACTAGCATCATTTCCCAGTCCTTTAAGGCCCGCCACCTTCTTCGCCCATTTGCCTTGACTGGAATGCTTGAGCGTAACTCTTTCCCTTGCCCGTTGGAGTTCCATTTTCTCTCTTTCCTCCTTCACTCGGTCTCCGCCATCGATGTCGTCCAGATCCTGTAAGAGGTCCATATCGTGCTCACCACCTTGATTTGCGAGAGTCTTCCTGGCCTTCTCCCGCTTTTGTATTCTACGAAAGGCTTTACTTTTGATCTTGGCCACACGCTTTGCTTTTCGTTCAGCTCTGAACATCAGTTCGCGGGACATCTTCAATTCGGCCGCGCGTTCTTTGATCTGTTCAACTGTAAGACCCTTAGCTTGCAAGAGATGATCCTCTTCTTGCTGTAGTTTTTTGGATGACATCTCTCCGGTCGCAATTAAGCCTACCACCTCAGTTTCTAGTGCGTTGGTAGGTTTGAAATACATGTTCCATCGAGTCGCATCAGGCTCTTGGTCAGGCTTATTGGTGCTAGTCGGAGGCGCTACAAACCGATTTTTGCCGTCAACATTCTTCCCGGATAGACCCCGAGCAGCCTGGATTGTTTCGTTCCACTTGTCCATTTCGTCCTTTGTAAGATCGTATGCAGCCTCACGCTCGATTTTCTGTTGCAGGCGAGACTCAAAAGGGGCAGATAGCGGTCCAGCTTTGGTACTATTTTTGGTGAGCGACTTGAGTGTTTTCTTAAGATTAGCGGTATCGTGGTTGGCCGGTAGATTTGATAGTAAGGTAGCCAGATCGACTTTGGTATTGGGGTCAGCGCTCTTTACCCCGGTGAAGATATCGCTCTCCGATCGTGCTTCAGTTCGAGCAGGTAGCACTTTACGACGTTTACTCTGAGACGTCTGGGCTTGATCCTCATCAGACTGTGAGCCAGCTTCTTTACGTTTGCTGATGGAAGAATTCATAGAGTCTATGATGTTGGCCAAAGCGCCTAATTTTGATTCATCCTCTACTCCTTCAAACTCTTCATCCTCTTGAAACTCGGCCAGATCAACCTCAAGCTCTTCTGCTTCAGATTGAACCTCAGAGCTACCAGAGTCTGAAGAGCGGTCAATTTCGTCATCTGAGTAATCGTTATCGCTTTCGGCACCAATGTCTAGCATCTCTGAAGCGTCAATAAAGTCTGGACCTGATGCGTCTTCTTCGTCTTCTGACTCAAACCCTTTATCCGAAGCCTTATCATCATCTGAAAGGGCGAATCGGACAGAGGCCTTCTTGTATCACAAGAAAAGAATTTGTTGGCACAAATAGGGGACTGATTAGCTGAAGTTCAAGAAAAGCATGTGAGGTGTGTTGATTTCGGGAATTGATGGAAAGGTGACCAACAAACTTTTTTAGAAGGTTTTGAACGACTAGATCTCTTAGTTGGTACGAGCTCCTCGCCCTCGCCCATGGCCTCATCTGAATCAATCTCTTCATCATCATCACTTGCGACGATTCCGAATCCATTTTCATCCTCTTGAACGAGATCTCGCATCCGTCTAGCTTCTTCATCGGATATATCTTCGCCGTCGTCTAAAGCCGATTGCTTTGAACTAGAACCCGTCAATCGAACGTCATCGACCTGGTTGCCTTTCATCCTTCCGCCTTTCACGCGAGTTTGCTGGTAATCGTAAAACAAATCCTCATCGCCATCCGGCTGTGTCTTGCTGGATTCTGGATTCTTGGGGGATGCTCGCTCGTCGTGAAGGTGGGCATGCTTGGGCTTGGTGGTTGGGCCTTGCCTGCCTCGTCGTGCGCCTCTGACCATAGTACTGGAACTCAGAAAGGTGAGATCGAAAGCGGTACGTGTTGTTCTATATTTCCGAGCCTGATATCAGCTCGAGTGTTTCGGTTTGCTTGATGCTAGTCCTTCGATCAGTTTTCATTGAGTAAAGGCAATAGAACAACGGCCTGTGTCGAATTTTGTTTTTTTTTGAAAAATTTCATTTTGGAGCCAATACAGAAAGCAGTAAGTGTATGTAGGGTTTACATTACAGTACGCACATGATGTACTGTAATAGTACGGGTGTAATACAAATGGCAGCACTCCTTCCAACCCTCTTCATCGATTATCTCAGCCTGGTCTTATCATGATCTGCCAGCTTGGTGACCTGAGGATCAATACACAAGTACTCTAATTACAGTGGACAAAGATGATAGATCAGTACAACTTGGTTTATGAAATTCACAATAATTTTAAACAAAGTAAACATATTGTGATACTGTCCTCACAAATTAAGTTAGTTAAACTTTTGTATTTTCCAAGATTAAACTTAGCCCACTAATCTGATACTTATTTTTCATCACACACCTAACACCTATATTCTTTTCCATCTTGACTTTTGAAGCAATACCCAGCTTTGAACTCCCCCCACCATCATGAATGGATTTACATACATTCTCAAAGCACTTCATGATTTGAGTAGATGAGTCCCACCTGGTCCACTTTTCTGGAAAGAAAGAATGAGAGGGCATAGAACAATGGTGAGCTTGACTACCTTGCAACATTAGTTTAACATAGCCCTCAAACCCCTCAACTTTGACATAGGTCTTGAGAAGAGTCCAAACAAACTCACCACCTGTGAAATCAAATCCCTCTTCCATTCAGGCCAATCCTTGAGTACACAGATCCACTGCCAAGATATTTGTATCGGATGGGCCTATCCGATGTTCTATCACCCCAAGATATGCGATGCAGTGTCAGTAGGATTAGGTGCGATGGAATTACTATCGGTATCTAATGCTCTGACACCATATTGCAGTGTAATTCCATCGCACCTAATCCTACTGACACTGCATCGCATATCTTGGGGTGATAGAACATCGGATAGGCCCATCCGATACAAATATCTTGGCAGTGAGGAGGTCTCAAATGGCACAAGCCAGAGAAAAACTTTGAAGGAAAAATGTGTATAGCGGTGCACATGTGACAGGGACTGGAGCAAGGGTTTTTAAAAGAGAAAATATAATACTGAGAAGTAGAGATTGTCAGCCAAACAGAAAAGATTAGGAATTGTAGAGGATTTTTCTAAAAAAAAAGGAGGAAATAATTAAGAGTTACTCACAGATTCTTTCCAATGAGGAAAGAATCCAGAGGGTGACTTGACAAACATACATATTTAATAACTCAAAACTCAAGACTCTTGCCTTATTCCAGCACAGACTGTGAGAACTGGGTCTATGACTAAAAGAGTACACTACAAAGTAAGAGACTTACCTAGTAGTAGGACCAGAAAAGGACAGATAGGGCTACAGTTGAGATAAAGCAAAAGGATGTAGAACATGATGAAGCTTAGGAATCTAAAGGGTAGAGCTAACTGTAATTTGAGCTTCTGGATGGGGTGTAAAAAAAACAGTGACTCAATCTAAGGTGAAATTTTCAGGAATTATCACTAGTAGTCTCTCTGGGAGATGGAAAGTTAAGGCTGCTGAGGTGTTTGTTGGTAAAGGTTGCATGAAGTTCTCTCTATTTGGGTAGATGGCTTCTTTATATATAGCTAAACCCAAGGTTGGTTTATTTGCAGTAGCCCACTTGGATCTCTTGCACTTTTCTAGTCTGAATTCTTGTGTAAAATCATAATTCAGGGTTTACTGGGCCCTGGAAACATAATGTCCTGTATCTTGTCTTCAGGGTAATCTTACAGCCTTCTGGGTAATTTCAATGACCCAGGTAGTAAGGGTGTCTAATGGAAATCTTCCTACTTGAGAAGATTTTTGACTGGATTAGTCTGATAAATACAGAGTGGTGTAGTAAGTATACTCAACCTGGTTTTCTTTGGATCAACTAGTCTAGACTTAAAAGGTTCACAAGGCTTTTTTATTCTTAGTGATCAAGCCTGCACTCTTGTTACCATGTTGGATGGGTAAATGAAGGGTGCTCCTTCCTCCTTTTAGGTTAGTCATCCTTCTACTACTGTAATTGGACTCACTGCCAAGATATTTGTATCGGATGGGCCTATCCGATGTTCTATCACCCCAAGATATGCGATGCAGTGTCAGTAGGATTAGGTGCGAT
>MU167223.1:509780-550669 GCA_015951145.1 Cronartium quercuum f. sp. fusiforme G11
AATTCCATCGCACCTAATCCTACTGACACTGCATCGCATATCTCGGGGTGATAGAACATCGGATAGGCCCATCCGATACAAATATCTTGGCAGTGAATGAAACTGGAGTGTCTGTGAACACCTGTGCTGGACAGGTGGAGATGAGGGATGATAAGGGATGATCTGATATATGTGCAAAGTGAGTAAGTGCATGAGTCACTTCCTGCCTACAAGGAGTGACCTGACCTATACAAGATAAACATAAAGAAAGTAATGGAATGTAAGGAACAACAGATCTGTCTGCCTCACTGCCAAGAAAATTGAATCACATAGAGGCATGCTATGTCACATAGCAGGCCAAGATGCGATGCAATAGGTCTATTTTCCAAGGTAGGGACCTTGAAAAATGGTCCATAGTATCACATGAAGACATGCTATGTTACATAGCAAGCTTCCATGCGATGAAAATATATTGGCAGTGCCTGGTATGATTCAGATGAAGAATAGATTGAGGAAGGGTATTTAAGTGAGCAAATTGCTTGATCTACGGAGAAAACAAAACAGAATATACTAGGAATAATAATGAAATAATATCAGAGATAAAGCTTTAACATCTTCTTGAGTAAAGAGGTTGGGAAAACTTACTTTCTCTTTCCAAAGATGAGGAAAGAGAAAGTAAGCGGCCTCTGCACTGCTCAAATATATAGATAGTTTCATACAGTTTAGTTGTGATTGATACGTGTTCATTTTTCCGGGTAAACTAATGAGAAAACTGAGAATGTGTGTGGCTAAATATACTATACAGTTGTTTAGGTATGTCTTATATTGTTTGACTGATGTTGTTGTTTGACTTCCGGGTGAACTGGTAAGCTCCTTTTACAGAAATATGTAAGTGTTGAGGGAATTCTTCAAACATAACATTTAGTGTACCTATGAAATATTATTAAGTTTCTAATTTTAAGAGAAACTGTCAATTGAATACCAACATCCAAGGACAATATAATGTTCCGGTTGTTTTTGAAAGTCTTGATTTCGTAGCATGTCCATAGTGTTTTAGAATTTGATGGGGGAAGAGCAAACACATGGCATTGATCAAATGTTGTATATTGTATGTTATGGGGTTATGCTACAGCTGGGCAAATATAGAACGGTCTGGATTTTGTGATTATGAGCCTCTGCTTCAGCCTGGCTTTAGAGCATCCGCAGTGGTGAGCCATCAAATCTGGACCTCTATTGCTAAACTTCAAATTTTAGAGGTCCGCCAAACACGTGGGGCGCAACAGTTTGACCCTCATCCCTGGATAGGTATGAATGATGACTGATGGTTACATTAAATTCAAGGTGTGGGTATGGAGTAGGGGCGCAAGTGGACTCACCTCTATTTCCCCAAATTTGGAGGCGGCCCCTAAATTATTTAGCGATAGGGACTGCCATTGCACGGTTTTTTTTTGGCAAAATTGGGTGGCTGACCGCTAAATTTAGAGATCTGCTAAAACCAGGCTTTTGAAGCTGGCCCTAAGTCAAACTTAACCAAGTTCCTCCGCTAATTACAATAGGAAACCTGATAATAAGTGTCGCTTCTACTAGCTCCGGGCCTGGTCGAGAGTCCCGAAAATTCGGGCTCCGCTGGGGTTACTCTTAAGCGCCCAAGTAGATACCGTACCCGATCTCCCTCTCAACCAAGACACATCATGATGCGAACGCGCCCATTGCTGTGGATTCTGGTCTACAGCTTTCTTCATGTCCTCCTGTCTCCTGGCCTGCAACTTGCTGATGTCAATCCCAGCACCCAACAGCCTCACAGGCTCACCAGCCCTTACCCAGACGGCCAGCTTTTCTTTCAACCTTCCACTCCCTCCGCGAGCGCCAATCATAACGTAGTCCCAGTCGCATTGGGGGTGATGAGTAAATGTCCTGATGCTCAAAGTAGGTCGCCTTATTCGTTGCCTCAAGGCTTCCATCAAGAACTGAAGCCAGCGTTTGACAATCAAAAGTCTGTGAGGACGTCTTCGATCGAGTGCTGGCGGAAGTCTCGGACAAAGTTGAGCTCACGGTGGTTTACATGGGCGAGTAAGTCTCGATCCTGCACCCCTCGATATGCTGTACTTCAGTTTGCTGTCATTGCCTCGCTTGTGGTTGAAATCTATCTTCTTTCAACGCGAAAGTCTTGACGACACCACTGGGTACGGTGTACGTTGCCGACACGGCGACAATGAATGTCGAGCCAACATCCAACAGCTCTGCTATCGAGCCATACACCCGTCCCTCCACGATTGGTTCGTCTCGTCATTTTCTTTTGCCCTCATGGATCCCACATCTTTCCTTACCCGTCCTTGCTCTTGAACGACAGGTGGTCATTTATCCAATGCCAGAACTACGCAGGTCTGCCTCGGGTGGGCGACGAAGATCTGGCACGGTCGTGTGCAAAGTTGAATGGACACGGCTGGAAAGAGGTCCGGAAATGCGTGGAGGGTGCCCAAGGTCGCACATTGCTACGGTCCAGCGTCCTCGAGGCCCGAGATCTCCATGTTCTTAAAAGCTGCTCGATTTACCTCAGTTAAGCCACGCCTCCATACAGCTCGTACCTGCTTGTACCCGTAATATCAGCTGATTCTCATCCGCCTCCCCCTTTTCTCTAGACCGTCAATTGGTATGTATGCACGATTCGAGTTGGAAGCAATGCCCTTCAGGCCACACTCCTTCCGACTTCATTAGCCTCATCAAAGAAGAATACGAGAAAATAAACCCCTGAATGTATACGAAATCAATGCATAATATCATTCCTCATGTCTACATACTGTTCTCTTACTCCAATGTTGCCTTGGCTGCCATTCGTAGATACCGGTATCACAACATCGAATAGTGTATGTAAATTTAAATTGTTGTAAAAATCATGTCCTCTCTTGATATAAGTGGTCAAAGAACCTCAGATCTCCCAGTTTAATACTCATTCAAGAAGGGAAATGGTTCCATACTCATAACACACTGTGCAACTATACTAAGAGAAAACCTAGTGCCCAAGCCAGCCTCCAAAAGAAGAGTGGTGTAAATATGACATGAGGATATGCACCCTGTCGATTACCTGGCTTGCAACCACAGGATATTTTGAATGTCCAACCCAACACCAGCCAGAAAGAAACAGACATACACATATGTAGATACATTGCAAATTGTTTTCGAACCATTTCAAGCAATTCTGATTGTGCTGAGTCTTTACTGCTCAAAATTTACGTGTCCTTCACGCTCTCCAACAGCCACCGATCACCGGTTGGATCAGCCGCACATTTCACTTCGAAGCCCTTCCACCACTTTTCTAACGTGCTCAGCTCAACCCAACTCCCGGTCCGCCCTGGGATCTCGGCCGCAAAGGAAGCAAGGTAGTTGAAGAGATTGAGCCCGATCGCCTTGGCAATCTGGACTGATGTGGGGGCGGGAGGGGCAAAGGGGACGAGGGACTTAGAGGCGGAAAGATGAGCGCATTCGGCCTCGATCTGGGATAGTGGGGCAAGGTGTAGGCCGAGTGAGGCGCGGGAAGTCATGGCGTCGACGGCCGACATTGTTGAGCTTGGGATCACGCTCCCTTTGAGCTTAAAGATCGCTGACGGTTTAGTCGGGCTGATCCTGTGAAGTGGGATAGGGATGTGTCAGCTAGGGATCGCGTCAAGCGTTTGAGGAGAAGGTGAAAGAAAGGCCAGATGGCAATCCAGCCAGGCGGCTTGTAGGTCATACATTCCAAGTAATTGCCACTCAGGCTTGGTGGGGAACAGGAAGTGAACTGAGGCGGCCCAGCCATCCGGCAACGGTACTATGAAGGAAGAGAAGATGAGCTACTAGAGTTGCACGAAGAGATATCAAAGGAAGGGTAAAGTTCGGAACTGACCAGCACCGGTGAGGAAGACCACGAGATGATTGATATTTGGATCATCGAATTCGAACACTACCTTATCTGGTGGAATCGCGATAGCATTAGTCTGTCTTCAAGTTCCAAGCGCACAGATAGCATTGTCAGCCTCACGATCGCCGAACTCCAACTTGAAACATGGCAAGCTCACACTGGTCGAGAGGGAATTATACACGCGAACATCGGCGGCGCGGGTTGCGGGTTAATTGAATTCATGATTGCTGTCGAGATGCGGAGTGAGTTCACGCGGGAGTTGGAGGTAATCTCGTCAATCGGAAGTCAGGCCCAAGCGGCGTTGTGATTGGGTCAGAATAGGTCACAGTGCACAATGGCCCTCGAAAATGATTGGTAGAAATGGTCCATTGATCAATATCCGAGGCCTTGACTTGTTTCCAGAATGACCTAGCAGGAACCGCCACACTCGACTTCGGGGCTTACACCTCGACAGGATATGAAGGGTAACTTAGCTTAAGATCCGATCCGGTCCGGTAAGCAATATAAACGGGCGGTCTGAGAGCATCTCCAGCCAACGCTGTAAACCTACAGCGTACAAAAATGACTTTATAGCGTCATTTTACAATTACAGCTTGAGTAACAGCGTGGCTTCCACAGCCAGTTACTAGAAATTTAGCCAAAATGTCTAAATTAACTAAGTCCGGGCACCTTGTCTCATTTGATGGATGAGTTCGAGGCTGAGGCAAGGGACTTATGCCAAAGTTGTTCCTCTTGGTGGTGGTGGGTTTGGTCAAATTTGGACCTCTTGTCTAGACTCAAGGCCCTCAGTGAGTATGTTATACACGATGACTCTTAGAAAGCAAAAGTGTCCGATGATTGGAACTCAATTCAGCATGATCCAATCACAACCAAGAAAATTGCATCACATACACTGCCAAGATATTTGTATCGGATGGGCCTATCCGATGTTCTATCACCCCAAGATATGCGATGCAGTGTCAGTAGGATTAGGTGCGATGGAATTACTATTGGTATCTAATGCTCCGACACCATATTGCAGTGTAATTCCATCGCACCTAATCCTACTGACACTGCATCGCATATCTCGGGGTGATAGAACATCGGATAGGCCCATCCGATACAAATATCTTGGCAGTGATAGAGGCATGCTATGTCACATAGCAGGCCAAGATGCGATGCAATAGGTCTATTTTCCAAGGTAGGGACCTTGAAAAATGGTCCATAGTATCACATGAAGACATGCTATGTTACATAGCAAGCTTCCATGCGATGAAAATATGTTGGCAGTGAATTCTTGAAAACCCTCAAGGCATGAAGTCTACTACAGTCAAAAGGCTACAGCGTGTAACAGATGGATTTATAATTTGAGAAATCAAGGACATCTCAAGTTTGGATTGATAATGCACTACCTTTTTTCATACAAAGAAAGAATCTGAATCAACAGATTAATTGGAGAGATGTGGATGGAGGGCTGAGGCCAAAAAAAAAAAATGAGGGCTATCAGGGACAAGTGGGTGCAAGTGGGTCTAGACCACTTTTGGCCTCACAGGGGCCAAACTTTTTACCTGCAAGATGAACAAAATTGGTGCAAGTCCCATTTACAGTTTGAGTTGTGGGGTACTGTCCACCAAATCAAACTGTGACACTGGGACTTGTGTTCAGTTAGCCAACATGTATGGCTGCATGGAAGAAACTCAATGTATGAGAGTTTTGGGTGGCAGAGCAGTCAAACAAAACTGAGAAAAGGGCATGAGATGTAGGCCTACAGCATCTGCAAGACACTATAGCAAAAAACAGAGACTTACAGCTGTTAAAGGCAGCTCTGGGAAAAATGCCTTGGCCCCAACTGGCCCTAGGTTTGGCCTCCTTTTATTTTATACATGGAGTATGTACAGCATTCATCTCCTCCTAAAAACATTTCAACACTAAGGTTTGTATGGTATTTGTATATTGCAAAGAAAATGGTTTGCACAGTACTAAAGAGTCATAGTCCCTGCTCCTTGCCTCAGAGCTTTTTTTTTTCTTTCCAATGTACTTTAGATGCTTTCATCCATCCTTGATTCAATTTTTGACACCTTTCCACCCTTCTTCATATAGTCAAAATTTCAAACAGAAACCTGACCCTATAATCAATTACCATGAAGATTTCTGCAGACAAGAGAGCACAGAGAAAGTGTTGGGTGAGACCAATGCCCCTCTGAAAGAGAACAGCATTATTTTGCTAATTGAATTCAACATTGTGGATGCTGAAATTTTGGAAGAGTTCCACTTCCAGCATATTTTAATCACATTGAGGCATGCTATGTAACAATAAAGCATGCCTATATGCACTGCCAAGATATTTGTATCGGATGGGCCTATCCGATGTTCTATCACCCCAAGATATGCGATGCAGTGTCAGTAGGATTAGGTGCGATGGAATTACTATTGGTATCTAATGCTCCGACACCATATTGCAGTGTAATTCCATCGCACCTAATCCTACTGACACTGCATCACATATCTTGGGGTGATAGAACATCAGATAGGCCCATCCAATACAAATATCTTGGCAGTGACAGGTTTTTGTTTCAAGGGGGACTTGGAGCATCTGCAGTAGTGGGCCTCCAAATTTAAGCCCTTATTGCTAAAATTCAAAATTTGGTGTATCCCCAAATACTTGGGATGTAATGGTTTCACCACCAATGAATTTGAATTGGACAGAAACAGCTGACTCAATTTTTTTTGGCTGTGGTTGATTGATCCACATCCTCAGATAGGTACAGGTGATGACTGATGGTTACAGTAACTTTGAGGTGTCACCACCAAGAAAATTGCATTGCATAGAGGCATGCTATGTCACATAGCAGGCCAAGATGCAATGCAATAGGTCTATTTTCCAAGGTAGGGACCACTGCCAAGATATTTGTATCAGATGGGCCTATCTGATGTTCTATCACCCCGAGATATGCAATGCAGTGTCAGTAGGATTAGGTGCGATGGAATTACACTGCAATATGGTGTCAGAGCATTAGATACCAATAGTAATTCCATCGCACCTAATCCTACTGACACTGCATCGCATATCTTGGGGTGATAGAACATCGGATAGGCCCATCCGATACAAATATCTTGGCAGTGAGACCCCACCAATTCATAACCTGTGTCCAAGCCTGTCCCTTTGTGAATAAGAGTGTACTAGAAGGAGAAGGCTGTTGCAACTGTTGGAAAGAATGCAACTCTTATGGCCCAATGGATGAATTTACCTCTTCTTCCCTCACCTGCACCCATTCCAGAAGTGACCTCATCCTTAGTCCCAACTTTTCCAACCATTGAATTCCAGGACTGAAATGAATGTGATGAAGGGCCCAGGGAGTCACCAGATTTTCCAAGTGAAGAATACTTCTCAAATACCTTGGACAAAGCCAAAGCCAAACCCACTGTCCTGACTTCTGAAAATGAAAACCAGGAGGTGTGGATAACTTCTTGCACACAAAACTATCATGACTGATCCCAGCCTCTGTGAGCCACTTGTTTCTGTCTGGCAAGTGAACTCACTTTGCTTTGAAAATTGCCTTAATATATACCTGACACCATTCTAGTGCAATTAGAGACATTCTCTCAGAATTGTGCAACTTGTATGGAGTGTTGGACTGCTTCAGGGATAGTCAACATCTTCTTTCAGTTACTAGCAGACATGACTAGGCATATTATTCCAATTGGACCAGATTGTGAGTTTTGTGCACTAAGAGCTTATGCTTCAATCTTAGGTAGGAGATCAGCTAGTTAGGTTTTCTGAAAAGTAGGCTTTATACCTACATTTCATCAGGGTCTCCAACATTTGAGCAAAGCTTCAATGTGCCAGGTCCAAGGACCAGATTCAACTTTGAAGAAAGTCTCTCAAATGTTGAGTGGTTAACTCATGGAGAAAGTGGAAATCAAGCCTGCCAGTTTTTTAGCATCTTCATTGAACAGAAGCAAGAAGTGCGAAAGCAATACCCCAGGCTGTGAAAAGAGTGTTTTACGCTCATGTCCTTACTACTGGCCAAAATAATCGTAGGAACGAAGGGGTTGTTCATTAATCGCTCATTGAAATTCATCCTGTAGGAGATTTGTCAAAGACAATCAAAGTAAATTCCCTGCTCTACGCTGGGTAACCTGCACAAGTGATAGCTCCATTCGAGGCCAAGGGTAATGAAGCCAGTGTCCCCTTTAAAGGCACACCCACCCACCCACAGGACCGTAATTATGTGATTTACGCGAGCACAGGCCCACTTTGCCTTGTCCCCCCCACACACGACACTTAGCGAAACTTCTACAACACCAAAAGGGAAGCAAGCATGACCAAACATTCCAAGTGGTGAATGCTGAAGATACGCGGGGACCATGAGACCGATCATTTCTTTTTCTTCTTTCCCTGGTTGGTAAGCTTCAGTCCACTCTTTCCCGACTCCGAAACACCCCCCGACGTCCAGTCCTCCTCCTCGACACTCTCCTTGTTGGCAGTCGAGATGGCAGTGGCCTTCTTTGAATCATCGCCCTCAGACTTCTTGTCGTCTTTTTCTACCTTGTCATCATCCTCTCCATCCTCCCATCTGAAATACTCTACCGTATCACCCGTCGCGATCGCCAACAAGAACACACTACCGACACACGCCGGGCTCAAATACCTAATGCGCAGCGTTACATGAGCCAGGGACTTATGTCAGAAGTGCAGAACACGTTCAACGTACAGGAGAGCAGGCTGAGCGGCCTTGAAGAAATGCATCACTGCCATCGTTGTCGCAAGGCCGATGACATAGGAAACCATACAGGTGTGGAAGTACGGACGCGGAAAGTTGCTAGTGGGCGAGAGGAGAGTTTTCTTGTTGATCGGCCCTTTGGCGGCTTTGGCGAGCTTGTCATACGCCTTCTTGTAGTCGTATCTCAGGCAAAGTGCAACAAAGATACCGGGCATCACAATATCGCCTGTACCATGAAAGAAAATCAAATGAGTGGAAGGGGGAGGGAAGAGAGAGAGAGAGAGTGGGGACTGACCGAGTCCCAGCATTGCAAACTTTTTCTGGTCAAAGGATAAAAAGTCGTACAAAGACCGAGGCCAGGTGATCTTGATCGGAGCATCTAGTTTAGGAGATGAGGAGACTCAGGAAATAGACCAGGGTGATATAATCCAAGCCAGGCAGTATATAGTGCTCACCAAAATTCTTGGCCACACTCACCATCACGCTTTCGCCAAAGGCGTGTGATGACCCAAAGACCCACCAGACGTCATATCTTACGAACGCCCATGAAACGAAGCATGAATATATAGCCCGAAGAGAGAAGATGAGAGTGAAAGAGGGAAGAGACCAACAGGAAGAGACCGGAGAGCAAAACACTACCCGTCTTGAAGGAGTCTAGCTTGAGGAGAGTGATCGCATTGAAGGCAAAACTCAGAGCAAAGATGTTACTCAGCATCCATTGTTTCGTATACCATTGGATAGCCGAGAGCACCGCAGAAAGACCGAGGAAGCCTATGTGCCAATTCGTGAAGCGGAGCGAGAAGAGGATGTCGGCAGGGCTGCGGGTGAGCCTGAATTTGTACTTGGTCTGCTTCGACCAAGACTCGGGTCCGAGTGTGGTACGGGTGATAGTGGCGAGCATACGAGTGAGCCCGCCAGTGCCCATGAGCGCAAAATAGCCGGACAGAACGGCATTGATGAGCTCTTTATTGAGGTATTTGAAGACGAGATATAGCCCGAGCAGCGCTCCTGATCCTCTGTGTATTATCAGATCATTTGAGATGAGCTCGAGAAAAACGGACCATCCAAGGATTACGAAAGGTGAGAGTGCCTGCTTACAGGACTGGGAACCAATATGCGTCTTCACTCGTCATCCGCTCCACTTCTTCTTCGTCCTCGTCAGATGAAGAGCCGTCAGTATCGGCTGAGGTCTTGTTTTTAGATTTCCGAACAACTGGGACCTATGTAAGAGAATGAAGAAAGAGAAGGGATGAATGGAGAAAGTTGAGAAGCCGAAAGTTATGATAATGATTGACCTTGACGGATGCATGGGATGCATACCAAATCGGAATGACGGCTGAGACCTGAAGAAAGCAAAAAGAGAGTCAGCGTGAGGGGTTGAGCAAGTTCAAGGCGTAAACCAAAATCAAAATCGATGGGACTGACGCCTAGAGCAAGGTAAGCCTGATAAACTGAGTCCATGGTGAGTACTTGGGTGTTGACCACTCAGACTCGATGAATTAGAGGATATTAAAATAATAAATCAAAGACCCTCCACCACGTCGACAACAACCAAATCTTAGATCAGAGTCGACCTCGTTACACGTTGCCATACGTATCACCGAGTCACACCGGGGTCAAAGTTGGCATTTAGGTCATCGGGATGGGAACGAGTTGCGGTATCCGGGTCAGAAACTCGTTTCAATCACGAGTTTTGTTTGCAACGTGTTCTCACCTTTTTTTTTTTTTTTTTTTTTAATCTTTTATAGTGCATTACTCGTTTATAAACATATGGCACTTATAGAACAAGCCTGTAGAATAAAATACAAATTTGAAAACCTCCTCTTCCGACGAGTTTCTTTCAACTGCTTTTGTATATGCCCTATGTTTCTCTCAGAGGGTGAAGACTCTTTGGTCAATATCTAATAGGAGAGTGTTCTCAGCTTACAGTGGTTTAGGAAACATATGTAATCTGAAATTTGGAAACTGAACCTTGCCATTAGCATTTTTACATGCATTTTTTTTTTTTTTTTTTTTTTGTGCGGTTTCGCATAGCATTACACACTGTAGTAGCCTACTAAATTGGTGGCGGCCTAGTACAAATAGACGAGTGCCAGTCATAGATGAAACAAAAGAATAAGAAGCCAAAGTGTAGCTAACTAGAAGTATTCCGTGTTTGTGAGCCAAGAGTATATCAGGATAACTTAAAGAAAAGTGAAACCAGAATAGAAGGAAACGCTCGCAAGGAAACTAAAAAAAAAAAAAAAAATGAAGTTTAGATACAAATTGTTTGGCGTAATTTTACTCGGAAGACGGTAAATAGGACACAAAGAAGACAAAACGCTTGGTGTGGAGTACAAATCCAGCTAATGGTGGGAAATTTTTGAGGGGTCTAGTAAGGCTTTCACTGAGTGTAGATTTATCTTGATCTTCTCCTTCTTGACCATGTGCCTGAAGTTCTGGCGATCTGTGGTGAATCTCTTATAGTATAACAGGAAATGTGTTGTAGTTTCCGGTACCTTGCATGTTGCGCATAAGTCCGAGTCAGCGAGGTGGAATCGATACAGGTATGCGTTGAAGGAGTTGTGGTTCAACCCAAGTTGGAAATTGATCGCAGCATGACCCTTTTCCAAGGAGGAGAGTGCATCAGCTATCTTTTTAGGTGTAGAAGTGAAGAGAAGACGTCCCGGATTAAAGTTATATTTCCTGATATGAAAGTGAGCCTTTATCTTTTGCAAGAGTATTCCAAGGCTCGCTTTTAAGATCATCGGATCTTCCTGCTCTCCGCTGCCTCCCTTGCAGCGGCCTCGGCTTGTTCATTCAGTTCGATGGCTTCATGTCCTGGGGTCCAGAAGAAGCGGATCCTGAAGTCGTACGGGAGGTGCTTCGTGATTTTGCGGATTGCTATCGCCAGATACTGTCCTGAGCTGTAGCTCGGGGGGTCATTCACTAAGCGTATCGCTGCTTGGCTATCACTGAAGATGAAGACACCTGTACAATTAAGCATGCCTTCATTAGTGGCTCTAAGAGCTTCATTCTTTCCCTGTCACCACTGCACCTATATCCAAGAAATTAGAATAAACAGGGCATCTTCAGGACTTCACTGGTGTCGGCCTCCCATATGGCCTTCCGCCAAGATGTTTTGAGATACAGCCCAGTAAGTCACTCGGCCTATGATCAATTGTTCAAAGACCTTGTCTAAACAGTTGAGAAGTGCAATAGGGCAGTAGCTCCCAGGTTCTAAGTAATCAGACTTACCTGCCTTGCATATGATTGATGTGATCACCAAATGCCAAGGTTGAGGGACATAACCAATTTTTATGCATGCATTAAAAAAGAGGGGTGAGGTAACTTTGTAAGGCAGGGAATCCTATCTTGATCAATTTGTTAAAGATGCCTCCATGGCCTTTTGCCTTCTTATTAGGCAGGCTGTGGACAATGTCCTCTAGTTTGGGTTGAGCAATCAGTGGGGCATCGAGCCCCAAATCGATATGTAAATCCTGATGGGCTTCCACATCAGAAAGGTCAGCTTTTGTGTGTACAACTGAAGTCCCTTTGAATAAAAGATGTGCTTGTTCCTCCCTCTCCATGGACAGGGATCTGTCTGCTTGGTATAGGGGTCTGATCTCTCCTGTGGAAGTTGGCTTAGTGTATCTATAAGCCTTGAATGTCTCAGCACCATGGCTTTTAGCTAGGTAAGCTTTCCAATGACTGAATTTGGTGCATTGAACCTTGCTGTAGAAGAATGCCTGCCATTCTATATAGCATCTATAAGCCATTGGAGTGTGACTTTGGAGCCACCAATGGCATGCTTGATTCCTGTCTGTTAGGATTGGGTTAATATGATCCAGGTCCCACCATGCTTTAAACTGAGCAGGTTTGGAAAGGACCACTGTTCCCTGTGCATGAAAGGACTTGAGAATGGTGTTGGATATTGATTCAATACTTTCATCAATTTGGGCTTTCATGGAAAACTGGAGTGCAGCAGTTTTGAGCTTGCTTTCAAGATCCTGTATAAACAAAGGATGGTTCAAGTTAGCAATTTTGGCCAAATTATGAGTTGGTAGAGGTGGGAGGAGCAATAATTTGAGTGTTGTGGGTAAGGGTTGATGGTCAGAACCATGGTTGTCAGGAAGTACTTCACACCTCTTGACCCTTTTGGACAAGTACCAGTTTGTCCACATGAGGTCAATGACTGACAGCCTGGTCCCGGCTGAGAATTGAGTAGGGATCCCTTTGGGTGAGATCAACTTGAAACTAGCCAACATGCAGGTTTTGACTAGTTGGGAAGCTAGTCAAGGGTCGCGACTTCAAAAGTATGTAGTGTTCCAGATCAGGCTGTGTAGATTGAAATCCATCATCAGCAGGGTAGGTAAGCATTGGATTTTGTGTCTGGTTAGCCATGTGTTCAAGGCAGGTATCCCTCTGAAATTCATTGGAGGGTTGTAACATGAGATCAACCTAAGAGGGGGGGGAGGATGGTGAAAGGGGTCAGATTTTGATTGCTGTGATGATGTCTGAATTGCTAGGCAAGTGAGTGACATTAAAAAGAGGAATGGTTTTGGAAGCATATATGCATGTCTGAGGTCATGTGTGGTAGTCTGTAGGTTTATAGTCGTACTGGGTGTATAGTTTCCAAGCTTGGTGGAGCGGTGGTTGGAGCATGAAAGAACTGATGACTGGTTCTTGAAGGGCTATAATATTTAATTCCGTATGTGTCAGGATTTCATGTGTAACTACTAAGCTCTTGTGGGCATTGAAGTGGACAACTTTGAAAGATTTTGGGTCTCGGTTCGTATCTGGGTGGGGTGAGGTTGACTGGGAGTGTCAGCCCTTGAGTATAATGTAGTATACCACAAACTGACAAATCAATATACACAAAAAATAATAAAGACATCTAGACTCCAGTTTCAAGGAGCCATATAATAAATAAATAAATAAAAAGCTTATATTAATAGCACCAAAATCTTGTGATTCAGAAGCACAGACTCTAAATTTAAGGATCAATAAAACACTAACACTAACAGGACTCAATTTTACCAATTCTAGGGACTCAATAACTTAAATGAAGCACTGTATTAACTCATTGATGTGATCACTAACTGCTATCATGCTATAAATCAGGTCTCACCCCCAAAACAAGGGGAAAACTGGGAAAAAATCACTTGGCTGGCTGATATACTCAAGAGTCACAACTAGAAAACATCAAGGTACCTTATCCAACAAGAAAGAAAAGGCAAAAAATAATACTAAGATGAATTCACAGATATTCACTTTATTAACCTCCACAGAAAACTTAAAAATGAGAAAACCACAAAAATCCACCTATTCTTCATTCAGTACATCCAAAAAACACACTCACAAGCCACAGAAACCATACTAAGTCTTCAGAAAATGAAAAAAACTACCCCACTTTGTACACACTAAGCTTTTAGACCTCTTTGATCAGTACATACCCTCCTTCATTCATGCTTCAATCCCTCAAAATTTGTAAAAGAGGCACCTATCTTCAGAATGACAGATTTCTTTCAGTATGTAGGTCTCAAATACAAGGCCCCCAAAGTCTGATTTCTCCCCTTGAGCTCTAAAAGTTTGATTAATTCCTCTAAGCTTTGGTGCAACTCTCATATAGCTTGCCTAATGATAAACAATGAAACCAACAAGAATATCTCATTTGACCTGGATACACCACACAAAAATCCATCAAATGATGTCATTTCAATACCACAGCACTATATCTCTCTGAACCAGTACTTCCTATCTGTTTCAACCCATAGAACCACTTCTCCAAAACCTATTCAAGACCCAAGGCAAAACTATACCTGTTTTGGACTTTTTACTATTATTGGACTATCTGTTTTGATTTATACAACCTGTGGTGACAAGCTCAGCTAATATGTCCAAGGTTCAAAGATGTGGAGTACATTTCTACAAAATGTTTGAGATATTGTAGCCTTAAAAAATGTGAAAACTGACTGAGAAAGTCTTATACACCAAGTATTTCAAGTATTTAATGCTATTTTATACTATTGTATAAGGGTTTCTTTTCAACATCAAGAACTATATCTCACCTAAAATCACATGAGGCCCCTGGTTATGATATGGATCTAATCCTTATTTTTTCTATGTTTATCAGGTATTTAAATAGTCTAAAAAGATCATCTTTAGTACATTAACCAATGTATACCCTAAGTATATGGGACAAAAATTCAGATTTATAATGTATGAATATGAATTTTCAGTAAATCTGGAATGGTTCTAGGAACAAAGTTCTAAACACAAATTTATCCATGGTATTGAGTGATGTTACAGCTGTGTTATAGCTATATTGGAGTCAAGTGGCTGTGACACCACTAAATACAGTTTTTGTCATGGAGTTCAGAACATCTGGAAAGGTTCCTGGAAACAGTCCAGTATCCAAGAAATTTTATCCTTGAACACCATAATTCATGGTCCAGCCTTGCAAAAAAGAAAATTTTTTTTGGTCTTTATCCCTGGTAAACTGGCTTCTCCATCTTTTTGTGTATTATTGTTTTCATTACCTGGACAGAAAACCTGATCTTTCTTGTGATAACATCAACTTTTTGAGCACCCCAAGTGGACCACAGAGTTTGGAGATCCCCAATGGTGACTTATGCTGTAGGAAAATTCTGCAGAAATGACTTGATATTGCATTACAGAACACTGAGGAGGTTATTGGTAGAGGTGGAACCTGTATAAGGGGCTTATGAGGAGGAAAAGTCGTTTAAATTATTGTAACAGGTGGTTCAAGGAGTGTTCAAGGTAAAAGAGAATCTAATGTAGACTTGATTTGAAGTATGTAAAATTATTGGTTACTGAAACAATCTTTAAACGACTTAACATAGCACTACATGTAAAGACTCAACAGTTTCTGAAGTGCTCTGAGGGTGATGACCTTGTATGAGCAGATCAAATAGAAACTTTGAGCTAAAACTTTAAGTTTGAGGCAAAGGATCAAGAGTGAGATTTCTAACCTGCAGAGGCAGGGATCAAACAGAGAAAGGAAAAAATGTTAAAGGTGAAAGACAGAGTCAGTTCTACAAATGCAAAGATAAAGAATTATTGGAAACTGCAAAAGATGACTTACCTCTGATTCTCTATTTGATGAAGAGGATAGAGAATCAGAGGGATCAAGAAGTGTCACTTATAACCATCACCCATCACACAAAATGTGGAAATAGAAATGAAATTAAAATGGATAATAAGAATTGAAAAGATAAATGTCGGTATCCAATCGACCAACTAAGCTGAAACACATAAAGCAAGAAAACGACCTAAACGCACACTAAGGAAAACAAGTATCAGAATAGAAAGTGTAAGACCATGTTAAGGGGAAGGGGCTGAAACCAGACTAACCACCCCACGAACTATGTACAGTGAGCCCAAGCATGCTCACTAGGCCCAAACGGAAAAAGGGGGTACACACATACGTGTATATATATACACCTTGCCAACGGATGCGATTACTTTCTCTTTCCCCATCTTTGGAAAGAGAAAGTAAGTCCCCCCCCCCAATCCTCAACTCACTTAAACATGAAGTCCTACTATCTGACCCTATTTCTTTCATATCCTAGTAAATATTGTTGTTTCTTGTTTTGTCCTTAGATCACGTAGCCTGCTCACAAAAGCTTCACTTCATTGTTGCCTCATCTTGTTTTTCACTCTGATCCTTACCAGGTCAGACACACTCTTGTAGGCAAGAAGTGACCAGCATGCACACACTCATATCTATCTATATCTGACCAGGTGTTCACAAACAATCAGACATTTTCAATAAAAAACCACACAGGAGACACTATCACATGCAGTTGCTAAACTATATCAATCAACACTCTATATACTCTCAGTCATACTCCTCTGAACTGTCCATTCTCAAATTTCACCATTGTTACCATTTTGTTTTACCTTCCATCCCATTTGAATTTTCATGTAGCATGAAAAAATTGTTGATGAATTCTGAATAACACAATAGACTGAATTACTATACTTTGTATTCAGAGTGCCTAACAGCTTAACACTTAGTCATATCTTGACACTTTTTTTTTTTTTTTTTTTTTTTTGAGTTTCTGGGAAGGTCTGACTCCTTTGATAGTGGAGAGATTACAGTACTAACAAAACAGAAAATTTAAAAACGCATAAAAGCAAGAAATTTTGTTATCACATACTTGTTGACCTATACATAGAATACAAAGAAACCCTTATGCAATAATACAAATACATAAATTTTCTAGTATGTAAGACATTTAAGCTCAGTTTTGAAGAGAAAAAGTTTAATACTCATTCAAGAAGGGAAATGGTTCCATACTTATAACACACTCACTGCCAAGATATTTGTATCGGATGGGCCTATCCGATGTTCTATCACCCCAAGATATGCGATGCAGTGTCAGTAGGATTAGGTGCGATGGAATTACTATCGGTATCTAATGCTCTGACACCATATTGCAGTGTAATTCCATCGCACCTAATCCTACTGACACTGCATCGCATATCTCGGGGTGATAGAACATCGGATAGGCCCATCCGATACAAATATCTTGGCAGTGACTGTGCAACTATACTAAGAGAAAACCTAGTGCCCAAGCCAGCCTCCCAAAGAAGAGTGGTGTAAATATGACATGAGGATATGCATCCTGTCAATTACCTGGCTTGCAACCACAGGATATTTTGAATGTCCAACCCAACACCAGCCTGTCTTTGTTTACAGATTCAGGGAGGAAACTGATTGTGTTTGCAGCATACATTGGTATGTGCATAGAATGCCTTTGATGCAATTGGTAAGAGCCCTGTATCTTTGAAAAGCGAAGGGGAGAAGAGAGATAGACCAGCAGGTAAGATCAATATTTTATACTGGCAAGGGGGGTTGACTGTTATTGTTATTGTTGCCAAGGCTTATTTGTGTTGTGCAAAGCTGAAATGGCTTGTGCAGAAATTACAAGTTTTTGAGGTTTGAAAAAACCATGGTTGGTCAACATGATACATTCAAGGCTTCTTGGATGTCATTGTTTGATTCAATTTGCCATTTCCTTATATCAAAGGTTAGGGCAATCTGAATTCTGACCTTATCTGAGTTCATTTGCTACAGTATTTGCTAAAGTATGTAAGCATTCTCCACCCACAAATGAGCTCTTGTTTGAGTGTTGCTGTTTTCTGGAGGCACAAGTGTAAGCACAAACTCAAAGTCAAACAATTCGACTCAGAAGAGCAAATACTCTGGTCAATTCAAAGTTTGCAGTGCTGTGGTTGGACCATGATCAAATTGGTCCACAAATGTCACCCATCACCATAGCAAAAGCTGCCATGACCATCACAATGACAGGTATCATGTTTTTTTTTTGAGGTATTCATTTCTGTGTGATGCCTTCTATAGGCCTAAACTTAATAGGGTTCAATTTCAGGCCATCAATATTCTAGGAGTCATGAGAAAAGAAGAGTGGTGAATGAAATAATAAGGATCAAATAATGTGGGACACAAGTGTTGGGTAGTGCAAAAATGTGGAAGACTATTTGTTTGGGTTGAAACAAAGGAGGAGTCTTTGGTTAGACCTTTTATAGAGTGTGTGGAAGAAAGTGGAGTCATTAGGGTGAATGAATGTGTGGAATAATGATTTAAGGTACTGGGAGATGGATTATTATAGACATGTGGGGGAATCACATGAGGTACAACATATGGAGGTACCAAAGAACTCTTTCAGAATCAATCTGTTTTAGCTTCTTTGTTACAAAGTGAAGATTGGTGGTGTTCACCAATAAAATTTGAATTAGATGAATGTCACCAACTCAACATCAAACGGGTTCACCCAACTCAGCATGCTGATATCCAAGGTCCCCCCTTGGATAATAGCATAGTTGAGTCGGATGAAAATGTCCAATGTGAGGTCAAATGCACTCATCTGACTGAAATTTGTTGGTGGTGAAATATGTGAAAATGGGATATTTGAAGATGGAGTTCAGGCGGTATGTGCTGATGTGAAAGTGTCGAGGAGTCATTAAGGATGTTAATCAGCGGGGTAATTTTGTGTACAGTCGATCTCTTGGGCTATGGAGGTACTGTGAGGATAATTTCTGCTGTGTTGTAGTGTGAAAAGGTGAAAATAGGTGGATTTCATATGTGTTTCTCTTTCTTGACATGTTCTATGTTGGTTGTGAAGTCATGTGGCTGTTGTATTGGGGTGGATTGAGGGTTTGTTTTGTGGTCTTGGTAGTTTCGGGGGACAGGAGCTTTTTTATGCGTGTTTCATGTGGTATTTTTCATCCTCACTGTTACCCCCATCAGCTTTGGGTCAACCTAATGAACGTAGGTGATGAAGGTGAAGGCGGTGTCAAGACTAAATCCGAAAAAAGTTGGACAGAACCATACTCCGCTTAGACTGTTCTTTCTTAGACTCTAAACGTATATATTGATTTTGTGACGCATCATAACAAGAGAACACAGCATCTGAGTAGCTTGAGGAAAAGTTCACATTCTGGTTTCAGGAGTGTACAGCACGAGTCACTAGAAAAGAAAAACCTGTTTTGTTTCCGAAAATGAAAATGACGAGGTATGCAAAAGGTCCTCAGTTTGGAAAGTTGCCGAGTTACGTGAATGTGAGCCAAACATCGGTGTTGAAGTCAAACACGACCATGAAAAAATGTGGCTCATCGTCAGGCAATACGCAACACATCGACGCAAGGCGCATGTCATCGAGGAGCGGCCTTGGAGGGTGGTCAGCAAGGTTGACCCAACCGGTGCGCACTGGAAAATATCCAATCGGACCTCAATCATCATCACGACGCGGAGTGACGCCTTGGTGTTCAAGCTCTGTGAGAATGGCTTCGGGCAAAGAACCCGTGATCCTAATGGCGTAAACTCCTGGTTGGTATCGGTTGATTCGTTGCCACTTGGCCTTCGAGGGCGCGCATATCCATCGCATTAGACAAAAAATAATCATCATCATGACATTGAAATTTATCGGACGGGGTGCTTAACCGAAGGGGAATGAGATGATGACTTACAACCCATGATTCATCGGGCTTCATCACGGCCACCGTTCCATCAAAAGTACCAGATGTGCATTCGAGAACTTTGTCCGAATTTCCTTTCATCTAATATAATACAAATCGAAGTAACAGATCCACAGAATGTCAGCACAAGCCGTTCCAAGCAAATATAATTGGTTGGTTCCGAGAGAACTATTGGACAGCAGACCGATCAGGGTCACCAAGGTCTGACCCAGTGACGGCGCTAGTTCAAAAAGAAAGCTCTCACTTCTAGTAGATCGTCACAATTTGGACACCCGTCCTTCTTGAAGCTTTGGGCTGTTTGCACATAGGAACAAAGCATGCACGCTCGAAGCTTAGATTTAGCGGACATCGCGTTATGTTTTGAGGGAGATGAAGTTGGGTTGGGCGATTCGAACTGCGTCGGCGTTACTGATTGGTATGGCTAGACTAGACTAGGTCGATTGCCAGTGAGAAAGGCCCATCAAGCGGGCAAAGCGACCTTGGTTGGCTCTGGTTGGCTTTCTCACAGAGACAGAGCCCGGACCCGGCCCTGGCTGTTTGCGGTGGTCGGTCGGAGTGTCCGAGCCTGGAGGGGCGTTCTGGTTTCAGCGCTGCGGCCGGCCCTGCCCGACGTGGGCCCGTTGGAGCCCTCAGTGTGTCACGGCCCCAAAAGCGGGTAAACTCGAAAACAGACCTTTGTGATACTGTTTTTTTTTTTTTTGCAACTTGTGCGCGTTGCTGAGCTATGCGTTGGGTCTGAAAGTGCCCCAAACACCTGAGTCTATGTTTGAATACCAGCAAAAAGAAAAATTATGTCCCTTCAGAGGTCCTGCAGGTCCAGCGGTCAAAAGAAGAGCCCTTCAAAACAGCAACAAGAGTTTTACAGGTGCTAGACCGAAAGAGTTTTTAATAACTTACTAGCTCCAAAAACACGTTATGAGTAATTGCAAAAAAATAAATAAATAAATATGGGCTCAAACAGGCCTGCGGTTTCAATCCCAAACCTAGTTCCTGTAAATACACCTTGGGAGCAACTACTTTGAGGGAATCATGGGTTAAAGATGAGATTCTGCAGTTGTGCTTACCTTAGGTTCAAAACAACATCATGTCGATGTGCTGAGCATTTCTTTTTTTTTGACATTGAGTGAAATCTGTTTACTCAGTATCATTGTGTGTTCCATAGGTCCCAAGGACTAAATGTCTCGACCATTGCTAAGTTGTTGTTATAGGCCTGGGACAGGGTTGAGACCAGCTATCGTTCACTGATGAGCACGTACAAGCGCAAGCGCGTATAAATGTAGATTGCAGTATGAGGAAAGGGAGTACATGATGTAGGTGGTTCTGGGTCTGGATCTTTTCCTTAACCTGTGACATGCATGTGCTAAGTTAGGTATCAAATGTGAGTCACCGTTGCTCATAACAGTTGTCCAAACCCTTTCACTTCCACAATATTTGCATTGCATGGAGACATTCTATGCGACTTAGCATATATACATGGGCTCAAGGAATGAGATCACATTCAAAAGTTTTGCCACCACCCCAACTGCTGAAGAAGTTTACAATCAAACAAAACCTCCAAAGAAGGAAATGAGTATAACTCCAAACACCCACCCACAGCCTCTGTTTACTAGTCACTGGCAAGCCATCTGGTGGAGTTCACAGCAAACAATGAATCCACCATCAAATCCAGAATGGGTGAGGAAGCTGCATGGGCTGTATGTACTGCATGAGAGCTAGTGAATGGTGCCACTGTGGTTCAACATCAATGCTACAACAGGTTCTTTGATTTTCCTCTGTATGGTAAAGTGAGCTCTCTGATATCTCTATGCAAAGGACAGTTTGTTCTATGGTCTTCCCTTATACATTCAGGGTCTAGTCTCCACTCATACTTTCTGGACTATCCCCGCCCCAAATTGGATAATAAACTATTCAAGGATAGTTCAAACTCTTACAGTCTATATTGAACTGTTGATAACTGTTTAAAGCTACCAGAAATATGTTTTACTGGACTTATCACTCATAAGTTTCATGTAGCTGGAAGAATTGAGTGTTTATCACCCACCAGATTTTTTACAAAATGACCTCTACCTCTGGTCAGAATCTCACACATCCCCCACCTACAATTCAAATATCCCTATCTCTGATTTATATATCTGACTCACCATCTACTTTTCATTGTTCTGAAGAGGTTTGAGTTTCATTTTTTTTTTTTTTTTTTTTTTTAAGCTGCATTCTTGTTATGTTTCATGCCACACTGTCTGAACTAGGTACATCTATATATACAAGATTATTACACACAATAAACTACTGTTTGTTTCTCCAGTATTACTTCATTTCATCTTCTTCTTAGTGCATTGTGATTTTGTTTTTATCTAGTTTTCATTTCATTTCATTTTTCATTTTTTTTTTCTTTCCTAATACTATTTTTTGTTTTTCATTTATTTTATGATTTAGCCCCAATGATGAGAATTTAAAGTTGGGCCAGATCAAATTTGCTGTATGAGAATTCCGGATGGTGTTTTCCAATATGAAAAAAAAAAAATCCTAACCTCAACCATGATGATTTGCTGTTGGACCAGATCACTTTTGCCATTTGGGAATCCCAGAACATCCCCCCAGCTAGCTTCAATGGACCGTAGGGATAAATGTCAATATTTGATTTTTTGGAAAGTGCAACCATACTGTATGTGTAATTTGCACTTACATGGGAGTAAAAATTACACACATAGGTGACCTGCAGAAAAAACCCGGCCCGGGAGTTAGAGGATGTCTTGTGCTTGAGAAAAACAAGTTTTGGTTTTTCTTTCTTTTCTTTTCTTTTCTTTTCTGTTTGCAAACTGTGTTTAAAACATACCTCCAGTTACAACTGATTATCTCAAAAACTGTACCAGCTACATTAGTAAGAGTTTGTGTAGCAGAAAGAACTCCTCAAGGCTAATATTTTGTGCTATCAAACTCCACAAAAGGTCAAGCTCTTTACAGAGGAAAGTAGAAAAACTACCCAAAATATGAATTTTCATTCTTATGGTTCATAGGACCCAGCCTAGGTTTTATCCCAGACAAACAGAACAGTACACCCATGTACTGCACAAAAAGTCAGCAGTGGCTCCAAAGAACAATAAAGGTTATGAGACTTAGACAGCACGGAGGGGTCCTCGTAAGCTACGAGGAACACGAAGTGATGAAGAGAGAGAGAGCACCTGTGGATGCGAAGAGTTTCGAAGACAAAATTAAAATGGTTGAGAGAGAAACAAAAGAACAACCAATTCTTTAAATAGGAAACTCTTTGCAAGCCGGTCAACAGGATTGGAAGAAGGACAACATAGTAAAAGGAAAATGACCTTTGCATGACATCAGGCGCATAAGGTCGTGCGCATTGAGAAAAGATGGTATGACGTAGAGATCAGCGTAAGATCGAAAAACGTTATCCTTCATAAGAACTGTTCCGTATACAGACCTACCTGTATACAAGTCCTCCAGTCATCCCCTGGGCCCCAGGACTCTCAGAACTTGGGATCCTTCAACCTAAACTTCGCTAGTTCCTCTCGCTGGCTTTTATGAGTCCGCTCCAGAAAGGAACTTGTGCACCATTCCAGAGTCTTGTTGTGAGATATGTTAGTGTTTTTTCAAAAATAAAAAAACAAGAAAAAAACCCTTACAGCTTATTATCCCCTTTGATCCTACCAATTCAACTATCTCTGTGCGTACAGAAAGATGCCATTTATAGCCCTTTGTTCTAAAGCCTCGGCTTTGTAGCTGTCCATAAGCTTGGTGTGATCATATGCTACGCTGGTACGTAGCTCAGGGTCGAAGTGGAAAAAGGAGTGCACACGGCTGTGTTTTGTTCCCCGCAGTTGGCCAGAAATGTTGACCTTGGCCCTGAACACCATTTCCTTCAACTATTGGATGTAGATGAGATGAAGGGTGAGGGTCGGTTGAGAGGGATTTGTAGCTCAAGACAGGTCCAAGATCATTCCTTGGCACAGAAGGGTTATGACACAGCAAGAATGGAGATATTCGAGGTGTAGGGGAAAGAATGCTTGGGAAAAGCCCCAACAAATCCCACGCCAAAAATCTGGGATTGCGCAAAAAGTCCTTTGCTGGAGCGAACTTGTTTCAGGAGGCAAGAGGACTTAGGTCATTGGTTTGGCCTCAACCTACCGAGGAGAGGGAGAGGCAAGTGAGAGATTACAAAAAGCTGAAGTTGCTTTACATAATTCTTATGAAATCAGATACAGTATACTATACTTGTTCTTATGGTATGCACGATCTGCTTATTAATGAAGTGTATTTATATGTATTCTTTTTTTTTTTTTTTAAAAAAAAATCCACACCATACATCTGAATTTCCAACAATTTCACTCCTTTCGTCCGGTTCTCATCATCCCGCGCGCCAAGCGCCCAAGGTCTAAGACATTGTTTTTTGTGTAGCCCGCAAGTGACCTTGAAACTTACCTCCTTTTTCGAACTGCAGTGTATGGGCACAATAGAACGGAGTTAATGTAAAGTAGAGAACAAGACGAAAGCGATGAAGAACGTTGTTTGTCGATGAAGGATACATATGTGTACTATGATATTGCGTGAGTGAGTGTGATTGATGGCTGAGCGGGATGGCGTTGGGATAGCCCATATTTGAATGAAGACGGCTTTGTTGGGTGACGAATGGAGTGGTGGAAGAGCCCAAAGAGACTTGAACTTTCATTTTCCGGCAACAAACCAGCCATCTTGAAATTTTATCACATTTGAAACTTGAGGTTGGATTTGGTAATGTACTGTATAGGATGTACCAGACTCGAATGGATGGTGGATGATATTTACATACATAAAAATAAAAAATGCTTTCTTGAAAGTTGAGCTCATTTAGTTGGTTAGTTCAGATTGATATTATATGGTGCCACCACCAATACCCTTCTCAGTCCATTCCTTAACGATTTCTTTGGTTCATCATATTTTGAGTACAGCAGTGAAACACTTTAACAGATTGGTTTGCCATTTCTCACATGTGATTTTAACCACATCAAATAATTCTCTTTCAGCCTTTTTAATCGTCATTTTGACTGTCTATACCAACTTATATAAAAAAAAAAAAAGTAAATTCATCCATCAGAAAGTAGATTTTCAACCCTCTTAAAGCTTGACCCTGTTCACGTTTTATCTTCTTGCTTTCTATCATTTTTAGACACTCGTTTTTTTTTTTTAAAAAAAATATTGTACTTTATCATCATCCTGAACTGTCTCTTTCCTTTTCAACTTTTGAACAAGCCTCTCCTTTCCCTTCATCATTTCTTATAAGAATGTGGTTGAGATTAGAACAGACGAACAGTAAGATCTCTTCACTCGCTCAAGCCTTCTCTTTCGAATGAAGACAGACAAATGACTCTCATTCATGAAGCTGATGAATTCATTGATTGATTGATTGATTCGGCCGAGTCAGGTCTCTCTCCCGGATTTCCCTCCGAACCTGTCTCAACTTCCATTCACCACACTCAACCAACCTCAGACTGGGAACTTGCTAAAGTCAGCCTGATACTTTGGATACCTCACTCTCACTCTCACTCTCACTCTCCTTCTCTAAATAAATATCCTACCTCGATGACTATCAATGAACTGATCTTAACCCTGATCCTCTTCGATCAATCATTTCATCAAAGCCTGAATCTCCACGAGCACGACTTTCAAGTGTAAATCAAGATTTTCAATCATCTCAACTGTCCCATCAAAAGAGCCTAGTGAGATTGAGTAGTCGGACAGCCTTGAAGGATTTCAATTCAGAGAACCGAATCTCACATTTTAACCATTTATCAATCATGAACCCTTTCGAGCTCGAGATCCATCAGTCAACGGATAATATCACCACACATCATCATCATTCTAAACACAGGCTTGTCAAACTTCATAACGAGACTTCAATTCCCACCCCTCATCGATTAACAACCCTCGATCGAAATTCTGTCCTTCAAGCTTGTCCAAGGAATATCAGCATTAAATTTAAGGACCGTAATCGAACCAACAGTATTGGCACCCCTCCTTCCTCACATTCAACTCCATCTAATACATCCCATAAGACTTTTTCCATCTCTCCTCTCACCCCTCAACCAGAACTTACACCCGATAAACTCCTTTACGCTGCTAACCCGACCTCTTCTTCGCCCAATTCCACTCCTGCTCCACCGCCTTCTCGGCCACCAAGAAACATCCGTCGTACAACCCCTCAAGCCTCATCATCTGCTTCCAACTCACCCCCTCTCCGTCAAGTCCACTCTCTGACTTTTCCTAGCTCTACATCCCCCTTAGAAAAACTTTTCAGTCCAGCTCAAGCCAGTGCCCCTGATCTAACCGCATCTCTCATTACCGCCCAGTCTGATTCAACTCTGGGTAAACACTCGGATCAATTACACATACCTCATTCTGCTTCACTGTATAATCCCATGTCCCGGAACTCAAACCTTTCACCACAGCCACCAAAACCCCAGGCAAATTCTAGGGGAATCCGCTTCTCCAGACTTCTGTGTCCTGCTTCAACTGTCGACGACTTTGTCTCCTCCGTGAAATCTCCAACCCTATACGAAGAGACGAGCACTGACGAATTCGCAAGCGCGGATGAGGGGGACGAAAGCGTTTGGAGGGGTGAACATGACGCTGATCTCGAGAGTTTGTTTGAACGCATGCAACACTGGGCTAAATCAGATACGATCAAATCGCCACAGTCGCGAACATTTTCTATGCAGCCCGGGAGACCATCTCTGCCTCACCATTGGACCGTGCCGGCTGGCAACCTCAGAGATGAGGAACACAGAGCAGCAAACCGATCTTATCGACCTACCTCTACTCGACAACCTTCAGACCACCTCCCTATCTTGTCCCATTGTGTCTCGTCCCACAAACTCGTGCCGGATCCTTATCACCACGTCTTTGAAACACCTGGGCAGCAGTTCAATCAGCCAACATCGCACCCGGTCACCAGATCTCTTTCAAGGGTATTTGGGGGAGTCGAATCGATAAACACCCCTGCCGTCACCCAGAAAAACTCATCGGGCAATGAACGACGGCGCCTGAGGACATCAGCATCCACTTACTTTAACCTCAACTTCCGGTCCTCTTCCAGCCAGGCTCGTTCGCTTGACCCTCCCCTCGATCACTCAATCGCACTCAGCTCAGAAACCGAAACGCTTTGCTCGTTTGAGATACCCAGTCGACCTCTCAATGCGCCCTTCCTCACACCATCATACACCACTAACAACTTGGACTCCGGCTCTCGATCGGCTGCGATGGTTCGAAGTTTCTCCGCTATCGGCGGCCTCGCTGCCACTCGTCATCGACAGCTGTCAGACGAGCGCCGCCCGGGTGCCGCCAGCGCGGCCTTTCCCCTTCGCAAGCTCTCGATCCTATTCCAACCTCGCTCGCGCGAGTCGTCTTTCGACGGTGGTCATCAGTTCGTTCGTCCTCGGGTCATTGCGCCTAAGGTCTCGACCCAGAGCATCTCCAATCTTGCCTCTGCCTCCGCCCCGGCCCCGGCCCCGCTCACTTGGCGTGCCTCGGTCGCAGGTGAGGCGTACGAAGGGCTGACGGCTGAACACGGTTCGATGGAGATGCGCCGACAAGAAGTTATCTGGGAGCTCTGCCAGACCGAAGAGACCTTCGTGGCGAGCCTGCGGACGGTTATCAAGATCTTCGTCGACCCACTCCGGCGCGCAGACGGTCAATGGATCTCCAACGTCCCCCCGCGCGTCGCCAGTTTATTTGAGAGTCTCGTGGATATCATCAACGTCCACGCTCAGATTGCCGAGGGTGTGGGTTCGGAGGAAAGGTTGGTCGAGCGCATTGCTGATCGCTGGCTGGGATACGTGCCCAAGCTCGAGGTACACCAATCTTACCTGGTTGAGTTCGAACGCGTGAGCAAACTTCTGGAGGAGATGTCAGCCGATCGAGCCTCAGACTTTGGCGAGTTCTTGCGGATGCAGTCCGAGCTGGACCTATGTGGGCGGATGAGTCTTTCGAGTTTCCTGCTGAAGCCTGTGCAACGGTTAATGAAATACCCGCTATTTTTTAAAGTCAGGACTCTTTTTTTTTTTTTTTTTTTTTTTTTTTTTTTTTTTTTTTTTTCCCTTTACGAACACGGGACTGATTCTTCCTCATTCTGTCTGTAGCAACTGCGAGACTTGACGCCTCCGATGCACGTAGACCATCTATCGACTATCGCGCTGCTCGACGCGACAGACGAGATAATCCGAGTGATGCAAGAGGTCAAAGGGCGCGAGGACGACTACGAACGCACAAAGGCGCTTGAGGCCCAAATCAAGCCCGTTCCGGTACCCAGATTCAAGCTCGCCATCCGTGATCGTAAGCTGTTAGGTCAGGGCTTCCTCAGACAGGTGCAGGTTTCTACGAACAAGCTCGCGCCCCCGCCACACCAGCGTCGTCCCCGGCCACTCTCCCAAGTCTCGAACGAGAGCGAGTTTGGTGGGAGCACGATCACAAGCACGCGCACCGATTGCTCCAGTTCCTACTCGGATGAAGCTCCCCAAACACCCCCGGACCAGTCCGGGTGCTTCCCTACCTCGCCTGAGCTTGTACCCTCCTTGCCTCCCCCATCCGCATCCCTTGTCCGCCGAGCTACGCGAACTTCGGGCTCAGCAAGATTTTTGGGTGTAGGCACGGGGAAGGAGAGTAAAGTGTCAGTGTTTGTGTTTACGGATGTGATGGTGATCCTCAATACAAAGGTGACAGACACGCTTCGGCGGAAACGGGCAGCCTCCAAGAAAGGATCAGCAGTCAGATATCAATTAGTGGAGGAAATTGGGATCTGTAAGGTCTTAGGCGTTGAAGACCACTCGGGAGAATCAGGTACATGCTCTTGTTCTTCAATGAAGAGAAAACAACTGACCAGGCTGATTTTTTTTTCGCCCGTTCTTTTTTGAAACAGGTCATGACCGCTTAATGAAGGTTCGAGTGCGCTCACTGATGACTGAAGACCAGCGGGAACGGGTGGTACATTTCTCTGCAGATGAGGACAAGGAGTTCGGGCGTTGGATGGGATGGATCGAGCGGTCGGGGCACGAGGAAGTTCGGAGGGCAGAGGTACGGACGTTGGCGCGAAGCAGATCAGTGCGTGAGGCTCTGGGAGTGAAGTGGGTAGGGGCAGAGGATCGGACGTGGTGGAAAGAACGCTTTAGGATTGTGAGAGCGGAGAAGAACTTGGCTCGGAATGGGGCGCGGTGAGTGGGCTTGGGCTAATTAAATTAGTTGACTAGAGAACAAGAAGAACCAAGTCGTTCAAGGCGTTTAAGGTCTATTTTTGTTTGATTTTCTTGTCTAAAGCTTTCTTGGATAATACGTCTTTAAGACCCATACATGGCTTCATGTATGTGGCTCATGCATTTCTTTTATCTCTACTTCTTCTTTTCTATCGCTGTAGATGTTTGATGTATCTGGTCAAATTTAACGAACAGGCATTGAAACATTTCTTGTCCTTCTCCCCTTTTCTGTTTTCCGTGTTAATGATTCAAACTTTAAAAGTGGACCTGTGTCTTTGTTTACCTAGATATTGCATCAAGATACCAGGTTGTTAAAAAGGTCGTGGTTAAGGAACTTTGAGTTTAAACTGGGGATTCTTTCCCCATTCAAGCAAAAACTTTGGAGAAAAATTGATGGTTCATCTCCCGCTCAAACTTGATAAAAAGGACGCATCAAGGAAAACCTTGTCATAATTTGATTTCACGAGTTAGTCAAGAATCTGATTGTAATACAATCCAAATGTTATTTACATAAAAACCTGTATGCTTTGTCAGGTTCTTGTTGTGGTCTGTCACTCAAATTTTAAGGATGGACTTGAAATGATTACAAACCTGTTTGAGCCCACTTGAGTGTAATAGTGTACAGGGTAGATCTCTTCCTGACCATGAGTTTACTAAGGTTGTGTGAAATTGACGAATCAAAGTTGAAGAAAAAAAAAGTAAGTAAAAAAATAAGAAAGACATGTGTACTTTTTTTGGTCAAGATTTTATTATAAGTTTTTTTTCTTCATGTACAGCACACACAGTGTCATAATAATGTAACAATATTTAATCCATCCAGAATGTAAGATTCTAATGATAATAATAATAAAAAAAAAAGGTTGATATGAAGGGAAAGGTAAAAGAACCTATAGCTCAAAAGTTGTCGGACGTTTCCTTGCTCCTTATTTTTTTTTTTTGCCACCTTTAGCTACCCAGCCTAATGGCACATGGTGCGCTTCAACCGGACACTTGATCTCACGTACGCTCGATGATCGATAGAGTTCGAGTTGAGTTAACGCACGCCTGAGTTTGTATTCGATCGTGAAGAAGTCTGGTGCAGGTTGATGAAATTGGTGAGCGATGAATCTAAACCAATTAGGTCTACTATCCTGATCCAGAAAAAAAGAATAGAATAAAATAGAAGGAGTGAGTTCAAAATCAAACTTGATAGCTAGTTTGAAAATGGAAAAAAAAAAGGATTGAAATTAAAATTAAAATATAGCAAACTGGTGGTTTAGTACTGATGAGTTTTAAACTTGATTTATAGCAGACTAAGATTTCTCGTTGAAGGCCTGATAGTTTTCTGGGGACGTGGGGTGCCATAGAAAACGTGAGGGACTTTAAGTCTTTATGTGTACTTAATAGTTATGCGCTCATTCACACGAACAAGCATTCAGAAGGTCTCCTGATCACAATCGCAGCGTTTTGGTTCGGGGCTAACCCTGATACTTGTCAGTTGTCATCGCTTTTTCGGTCTCGGGGTAAGTCGGACAGTGCACCTCAGGTCTCACCCACTGCCTGCGCATGTAAAGCATACTGCTGAACTGATAACTTAAGTTGTACTAGAGAAACAAGCGTGAGAAAGGTTCTTCTTGATTAACCTTTGCCCTGAATTCTATCTGTGGTTTCGTGCTTCTTGTAACATATTTACTCAAGTACACCACAGTCGCACTGTTTTGTTGACACCCACCAACCGTTTTCAGGTGGTTGACCATCCCTTCCATTCTGCGACGGATCAAAACAGGCTTCAAACCCGACCTGTAACCGGGTCAGCGTGGTCGGCTAGGCCAATCGTTTGATGAGTGAGCTCTCTCGACCAACTCTCATCAACGGTTTGAAATCGATTTGAGCTTGGCAACAAGACCGAGAATTGAGGGCACGACCAAGGTTACCTCGTGCTCTCTATCTTAGCCAAGTCCCTAAAGTTTCCGGCAATTTGTTCAGGACTAGTCCTCCCCAAGGAACGAGGCGGTGAGGAGTTATTCGGTACGTATGGACTCTTGTCAAGTTAGCGCATGATGACCGTTTGAGAACGGTCGTCTCACCAACCGTCCCCGAACCGTTAAATCATTTCCGTAGCGCATGTAAACGTGGGTCGGTTATCCCCCCTTACACCATGGGAGCACTTTTTTTTTTTTTTTTTTTTTTTTTTTTTTTGCCGCGCCGCTAAGTGGTCGACTGGTTTGACCATTCTGGAACAGGTCTCAGTACGCCTGTGGGCGCAGGATGGTCCAGTGGTTGACCATCCTGAAACCCATTTCGGCCACTCTCAAGTAGTCCGTGCTCGGCTAGAAGTTAACGGAGGGCATCGACGGCTCAAGATCGCGGTGCATGCCGGTCTTAAAAGTGGCGACTTGAGTTATCAACCTGAGATTGAATATGAGACCATTCGGAAGCAGTCATTTGATTTTGGCCAGATTGAAAAAAAAAAGATGACAGGTCCCCGTTTTCTCCCGAGGAGTCATAAAGGGTTTTAGACCGAACCTCGAGGATAAGCTCTCATCAGCAAGTGAGAGAAGCCCTTTCCTTCTCACTTCAAACCACTCTCTATCCAATCAGACCTCCCTCACCCTCTCATGTCCCATCACCTCTCTCCCTCAACTTCTAAACAGCTGTTTCCAGTGCCTTTGAACGCCCTCAATCATGTCAACATGGAATGTTCTCAATTCAATCTTGTTTAGGTAAGTATTCTCCTTCCTTGCAGGTGGTTGGTTTCTGGCTGATTGTTCCCTCTCTCATTCCCTTCAATAGAATCTTAAACCCTGTTTGACACTACTTCCAGTTTTCTGGATGTGCTCAAAGACATTGAGACCATTTTTAGACCAACCTAGTTTTGGTGAGCTCCTGGCTTTGTTGCTTTCCAGCTAATCCCTTCTCCCTTGTCCGCAAGAGGGTCTACAGTTCTTTGTAGGTTGGATTTTTGAGAGAAACCTTCCTCCTTACGGTTTGCTGTTCTCCAGTTGTTACTTCTTCTTTCTACTGTCTTATAGTCTCATCATGTTTCTCTCACAAGTGCGAGCTCTACACTTGTCACAGTAGCTTAGTATTCATACCATTTGTTAGCTATGTTGTCAAAACACTGAATTTTGTAAGCTTTATTTTAAACTATGATCGACTTCCTGGCTTGCTGCAAGAGCGGTCAGAAGCTAGCAGCCTTTTAGGCTTTTCTGGCCCTCCCGAGCTGCCCTTGATACAAGCCTAAGGGCCGCGAGCAAGCAGAATCGAGCCCCAATCGATCTAGCTGGTGGGCTCAGATGTCGGTATGAGGTCGACCGCTTTTCAAATTCATATTGGCATGAGGTCGATAAGAGGATGGATGGGGTTGACCATCCTCATATGTTCCATCCTTGTGTCCTTTTGAGGACGGTCGACCCGCCACAGTTGGTCGACGACCTGAGCTCGGTGGCAATTGACTCTTTCGGGCCGGTCCAACTGCGCTCGCGGCGTACTAGAATGCAGTGTTCACACATCCCGGATCGGGCTTCGCGTCGATTCGGGGGAGGTGCAAACGTCTAACGATAAATGAGGCAGAGTGGGTCTGGTGTTTCATGAGGTGAAAGTGTAATGGCCTACCTGTCCCCATCCGCACTTCCTCTCTTCGGACAATCTTGAGCTGATGCTTTTAATTACCCGCCCTACCCTGAAACAAGTTAGGATAGACTAGAGTTTAGTGGTCCCGTATGTGGATCACATCTATAATCATTATATGAGCCGCTCTGTGAGTGTGCTTCGAGCGTCTTCTCGTGCACGGAACAATAAACTAACCTATCCTGAAGGTCGATGAACGCAGTACGACACAATTTTTCTCCTCATCCGCAGTCCTGTAAGCAAAAAAAATAAAACAGTCTTCGTGCCAACAAAAACATCAAGACACTCTTTCTTTCCTTGAATAAGAGAGCTTTCGATACTCCGGATAGTTTTCTTGTGACAGCGACGAAGAGATATCGGTCGATTGTGGCGCAAATGAGGAGCGAGTGAACATGCGCACCTGATGGCTTGTGTTACAATATTTTGGATGTTGCTCATCACTTTATGTGTTCTTGGTGACTTTAGCCTGGTCGTTAGCTTCGCCGTTCGACCCCTCGAAAATATGGAAGGAATAAATGAAATATCCGAAAGTACGGCCATGCTCAGGCCATCATCGCGTGAATTTGGTATATCGCAAACCGCAGATCGCGGTTCTTACCAAGCCACTCAGACGAGCTCACAAGGAGATCCAAAACTACGACCCAGGCCTAGACCTCCGGAGCTTGAAACAAGCGTTGGGGAGGTGTTATGGGATCGATTAGTATATCATTATAAGGTAACCCGGTGGAGATTAGCAAAGCGAGCTCGAACAGTTTGGAATCGAATTTCAAAGGCCTGGGTCAAATTGGATAGCCGCTTGCAGAAATTTTGTGAGTTTCTCATTCATCATTCTGCTTCTATGTCATTCACTACTTCAATCACAAAAAACAATGAAGCGCATCTTTCAAGGTTTTTTTTTATTCTTATTTTAATATACCAAAGAGGTCATATGCTGCTTCGTCAATCAATTGTAATATAGTCACAGTCAATCACAGATTTACCAGAGTTCTTGATGTCAGGCTCAAGAGTCATCATCCTTCTCAATTTTGTATCAAGTCAATACTATCCTTGTTTCTTTACCTATTCTTTTCTTTCTTTCTTTTGTTTTCTGCTCTTCATTCTGTTGCTCAAGAAAATTTTTAGCTGATACGAAACGCAACCTGCTCTAAGTCGATAGACGGAGAACCACCCCACCCACATCCACACCCACACCACCACCCCCACCCTCACCCCCACCCACACCGCCCAGAAGATTTTCAATTCCAACAACACTCCAAGCTATGAGTCGATATGTACTCGATTATAAATCTGGAGAATGGCGGACGTACAATCCATTCATACGGCTAAAAATACTCTACATAATGAAGAATCTCCTGGACAAGACGCGTCTTCAGAGGAGCAAAGTTCAGCAATTTTTCCGCAAGCACTTGCACCCTCCACCAAGTATTCTCGAAGAACGTCCCCCAAAACGCATACGCCTCCTTCCCAACAAAAAATCATATACTTTTAAAAAACCACAGGATCAACCGCTAAAACCCGTCGGTCCTGGTGTAGCACTCCAGCCAAATTTTCCTGTGGATACCAGGCGTCCACTTGGCAAGGAAGACCTCGTTTTTGCTAAAGCTGATTATTTAGCGCAGAATTCAATAAAAGTCCACGATATAGTTCCCACATCCAGAGTTCAACTCGTGGAAACCCATGAGAAAAAGAAAGTTATTAAACTAAAGCCAGGATTGCGACGTCACAATCGAGTAGCGGGTGGGAAAGGGGTCTCGATAGCTCCTCCAAATGGAATTGCTTTGCCTCTGTCAACCGTGATGAAGAAATGGTATCCTATGCGCAGATTAGGAGGCTTTCATTGGTCAGGGGTCAGGGAATCAAAGCTTGGTAAAGCCAAATTCAAGAAATTCAAGAAATTCCAGAGATTCCAGAGATTCCAGAAATCTACATACGGTGGCATACTTTCCAATGATATAAGTAAGTTCACGCGCTTTTTGAAATTCAGAGACGGCCTTAAAATCAAAAAACATCATCACCTCTAAGCCGTCACTTCATCAGCTTACGTATTGACTTGTGGCCTAATTTGACCGACCGAATCACACACAGAGGAGAAGGCTTTGAGAGAATTAGAAGCTCTAAAGGGTAGCAATGGGGCCGACGTTGCAATCGCCAGTTCCCAGAGAAGATGTATGCTTATTTTCCATGTCTTCCCACCGATAAGAGTCGCCAAGCACGTGCTGATCATGTCATCAATCTACTCTATATCCCTCCACAACTTTCTCTTCTATATGAAACTCGGGAAAATCCTTGCGAACTGAATGGAAACTATGTAGTGCCTGCGGTAGAAATGCCAGTTATTATAAACAGAATGAAGCGCTCAAGAGCTCCTCATAACCCATACCTCATTCGAATGTTGGAGACTAAACAGTCACTCGAGTACACGGCCGGAATTTTCACCAGATTTTTCGGACCTCAAATTTTGAAGTGGCTGGAGGAGGAACCAATACAACAGATTCAAGTAGTAAATGTGCTGTATTGGATGGCATATTCGGGAGTAAAGAGAGCGTATCAGGCTCTCAGAACCAAACTCGCCGCAGGAGGGCTTGAAAAGTCTGTGGCATCACGGACAAGTCGAGCGTTAAATCTTCTTGACGAGCGCGAGGCGCTTCGAGACTCGATTGTGTCTGATTTCGCATATACGGGGCCACCAGTTTCCGCCAAGGAACCTGAGGTCCAAGATGGGCTCAAACAAAGATTACGCGATTTCACATTATCTCAAGCCTTTGCCCAGGTTTCAGATGGGGCTCGGGATCTAACTACTCAAGCACTCTATCGATTATTTGTCTTTGCGATTGGGCCAATACGCCGAGATGCACATTTGGGGTGGCTGGAAGCCATGCGTCAGCTCCGTGGGGAAAGGAAAGTTGGCGTTCAGGCTCGCCGTCGTATCTTACCGCCGTAAAGAGGTCTTTTCATACGTTCATCTTAGATGCAACGAGAGCGTGCTTTACATAATCTGACCTACCGCCGAGATCTTATCGCTTGAGAATCGCAGTGACGCTTTTACCGCATTCGCAAGTTGTATCCTCTTTAAATCAAGAATACTAACTCCGATTTAGCGCTCAATTAGGCTAGATGGATTTTTGGTTTTTCATGCCCTCTTCCTTTCTCAAAAAAAAAAAAAAAAAAAAAAAAAAAAAAAACACCTTCATCCTAGGGATATCCAATTTCAATCACTTGAACTTTTGACTATCTTGTCAAGATTCAAAACTTGCGTTTGTTGTGATAACAGTACCTCCTCTTACCATGGGCTTCTAATGTATCTCTGGGATATACCCAGTTCTGTCAAGAAATTTATCATCTTGGGTCTACACCTTTCTTTTCTTTTCTTTTCCTTTTTGTTTTTGCTTTCGATTCAATTTTTTGTATTATCAAATGATCCATTGTATAGTGGGTTAGAAAGACGTTATCATGAGAGGGGCGTCAACCATTGGATTTTGGCATGTCTAGGATTGCAAATTTCCCACCCGCTCATTCATTGTTCGTGATTACTGCCAAACTCATTCGTGCCACCAATCGAATGCAATCCCATAAACATCTTAAGAGATTGAAGCATCTTTTTTTTTTGGTGAGGTTGCAACTTTCAGACAATTTCATTTTCCTAGATAGACAATGTGACGGTAAAAATGGGCATACATACAGACACACAGGTTTGCAAGAACACTTTAAAAGTACAACACCATTCATAAAGCAACAACCAAAATTGGTGGAAATTGATTCATCGTGCCGCAGAAAAAAAAAAAGTTTGGTTTCATCAGATCATGATACAAAGGCGGGTGTGTGCGGGTGCGGGTGTGAACTACACTAAAATACCCAAAGCGTCTCAACATCATCATTCTCTGTCACCTCCAACACAGCTCCATCAAACCCGAGTAGACCTAGGAGATGTGTTATCAGCCAGATGATGAATCTAACAGAACACGTCTCCCCGATCACTCACGTGTAGGTTTCTGTAGCGTCAACCCTTCGTCAATCACATCTGCGGTTCGGTCTAAAACCATGGCTGGCTCCACATGACTGAGAGCTATAGGGCTCTTAAATTCACTCGGAATTAGCGAAGGCCGTGCACCTTTCTTACGTTGCTTTACATGAGGAGGTGGGTCGGTTTGTGGGTCCCCTGAATCGGGTAGCAAGGGCGTAAACGATCCTGTTGGAGTAGGCCCTTCGCCCTTGAGCCATCGGGTTACAGATGAACACTAGCTTATGAGGAAACAGTTCAGGATATTAAAAGAATGCACAGTTTAACATCTGTTGAGCAAGTGGAGCAGTCACTTAAACTAACCTTGTCAAGACTCGATACTGTATTCGATTCTTCACGCCTGTGAATTGACCAGGGACACCTCGAGTATCTAGCAAAGAGCACCTCGCCAGGAATGTTGGAATGTAGGACCACCTTAATGACAACGTTTAAAATCGGATCGATCAAGAAATCAACCCCAAAATTGAAGTAAGACATGAAATATGGGTTTGCTGGTTAAGTAAATGGGTGTCTACGGTCAAAAAAAGTTGCTTGTGCGGGTTGATTTTCGGTTTTTGGGTACTTACGTTCGTCAGCTATTCCATTAGTCCTTCCAGGCGATCTGAGATGAGCATGTATCTTCATACGGTCCTATCAGAAAATACGATTTTCAACAAATGAGCTCGATTATCGCATACGTTTCTACAGTACTGTCGTCATGAAAGGTAAGACCAACATCTTCTTTCCAAAAAGTTCGCAGAGGTGTACCAAAATCGCACATGATATCCTCAGAGGTAGTGTGACCAATGACAATATTGACATCGGGTATGGGATTGGCTTGAGAAAAAAAATGGAAGCTGAAGCAGACCATGGTACGTTCGGATTGGCTACGATTACCCAGCTGCCACACAAACAATATTCACATGTACAAAGAAAAGGCTGTGAGCGATATCGCTCCAAACCAATTTGTAGGGTAGGCGCACACATTACACGACAGTTCGACTGAAAGAGCGTACTCTTATGACTGCACATGCAACGTCCCCATCAATAGAGTCCAGGAAAACCGGCATCTTTGGTTTGTAGTAAGCTTCAGAGAGCTCATTGCAATCAGCCTCTCCGCCGTCCTCTTCATTAGGTTGGACAGATAGTATGACGCGATTCAGAAGTTGATTGTGAAAAGAGAAAGCCACGCCGGGGTAGGAAATCACTGTTTCATCCGCGTGTGCGACATGTGGTGATGGTGGGTAAGTAGGCCCAAACAAGCCTGTGTGAACGTATCACAAAGGGATGGAAAAATGCGGGTTAGAGAACTGGATGACTTCTGGAAGCATCAAGGTTGCATGCTGATTTAACGATCACTGACGATGAATGACTCGCAATGTGATACCAAGATCATTAGGACCGACCGCCAGTGATATCAACTGATTACGGTAGCTGATCCACTCCCCTATTGAAGGAGATCGGCTGCGGGAAGATCCGTTCGTGGTGGTCGGATGATATGCTTCGATTAACATAAGACGTTGGGTGCGACCATCGAACAGCAATTGAATTGGGGGAGAGGCAATTGACAAAAGGATGTAGCCTGTAGCCGATTCCTAAGCGTAAGTAAAAGTCAGTCGTTGTCCCCGGATTTCAAAAATTAAAACTGAAAACCAAAAAACTCAACTTGTGCATCCCAGCATACTTTCACGTTAGGAAACGCATTTTGGGACGATCGCAAAAGTGTGAGGACGTTCCATAATAAAGTCCCTATCATACAGCGCCAGATGAATGAAATCCTTCCTGAATATCGGTGGACCAGTGCACTAGTGAAAACGAAGAAAGATTACGACTGACCAAGCTCAAATTGACCAAGAGACCTTCCAGGTCTCAAGGCAAGAACCATATTCGATCTTAGAGATTATTTAATTGAATGTGTTCAGAAGGGCGGGCTACATATATATCACTCCTGAGCTGTTGTCAGTGAGTCAAGTCCGGGTGAGCTCCGACCCGAAAAAACCGAGTGGTGACGATCCCGGCCCGCGACGCTGTTAAAGTCGGGCATCCGAAGACCGCGGTCGTAGGGGGACTGCAACCCCTAAATTTCTTTTTTTTCATCAGCCCTCACTCAAGTTCAACTTCACCTCACTACACTACAGTACACCTCACTCAACTTTGGCTCAACCCTTCAACATGTCCAATATAGGAGTTGGGGACTACAGGTATCATGTTGAAGACCCTCAGTCAAGCCCAAGACCAGTTGGGAAAGTTTTTGAGGGAGTTTTTTGAACATTGGTCAGTCATAGGGGTACACAGTAAGTATGTTAGTGGCATTTTGGAAATGATTTGAGGCATGGGTTTTTTGTTCTACAGCTGGATTTTATGTATTATGGTTATTGTCTTTCAATGTATTCTTCTTTCACTTGTTGCGCCATGGAAAGCAATAAAAAATTGTAGAATTATATATATAAATATATAGAAATGTGGCCTCACATTTGTAAGGGAGTCCTTGGCTAGACTCCCACAATCCCTTAGTGATGGCACAGCTTCAAGGAGAGCTCCTCAAAAGATATCTAAAAACAAAGATGAGATTGCTAGCCCCAGAGAAAAACCCCACAATTAGAGAAGTTGGAGTCTCAAGGGCTAGGAGCATGGACCCTTCTTCTTCCTCTATCTCTCTGCCCTATGCTTCTACCTCTTATGTTTGTACCATTACCTGTAAGGCTACCACCTTACAACATTATCCTATTTCTCAAATTACTTAAAACAATTATATTAAAAAATATAACATTTTTCATTTTTTTTTTCTTTACAAACTCACATTTATTAAAAATCATAGATTTCTTAAAAAGAATATAAATACAAAGAAAGATTATAAATACAAATAAAATAGTATATATATAGAGAAAGAAAAAAAAGGGGATCAAAGTTAAAATCACAAGAAAGAGAACTTCACTGTTTTCTTTTGAAAAAGAAAAATGATATGAAACTTGAGTAAAAAACATATATATAAACAACTTACTAATTGTAAATGTTGAATCTCAATTATAAATATTTTTGATTTAAATCATGAACAATTTCAATTCCAATGAAAGATTTTGAAATGTATAAACAAATTTAAATGTATAAAAAAATGTAGTCATTAAAAATCTCATAAAAAATACAAATGAAGTTCTTATAAACTATTAAATAATCAACAAATCTAATGATGTAATTGATTGAAAAGTAATAACTGATTTAACAAGAGTTTGATCATTTTGGTTCAATTTGATTTGATTCAGTTAAATAAATTTGATTGATTGATCAATTTGAATTGGCTTGAGTTTGGTCAGAGAAAGAAGGCCAATGCAAGTATAGTGAGATGGCATGCATTTGAGTTGCCAGGGGCTATGTTTGGTCAATTCAGACAGTAGTGTAGAGCTGGGTGAAGTGTAGAGAGGGATGGGTAATGTAGAGGGTACACCATGGGGGGGGGGGGGGGGTGGGGAATAAAGCACAGCCCCCATTTATTAGTCACTGGCCACCCAGTGCATCCAGCAAGTTCAGGGGTTTCTCAAAGAAATATCAGTGAGTTTTCAAACCAAAATCCATTGTGTGGTCTGGAAGACCAGTAAATCCAATAGGTAGATTGAATTGAAATACAGTTGAGCTGCATGTGTTCACACTGGAACCATGCAAAAGGTCTCAAAGTTGCAGAAGCCACATAGCCAAATTCAGCAATTAATCCCAAACATTCTTCTGAATGCTTTCCAAGGATTTCCCCCTTTTTACTGAAATTAAAACCAAAAACCTTCAATGAGGTTGGTTTTTAATTTTCTGACCTGGCCCATGTGCTGGAATGTATGGCCTTGGGCAGGTCCAGGATTGGGCTGAATCTTGGACCTGCCTGAGGCCAAGCTAAATTCACTCAACCCAATTGGACCACCTCCATCTTGATCTGACTCAACTGATCCAATTGATCATTAACCCTGATCTACCCAAAACCAGTGTCTCAAATCAACCCCCATGTCAAATGTCAAACCATGCCACACCTCCTTCAGCATGACATAGGTCAAGCTGGGTTTGGGTGGTGGCAAATTGGGTGAGTGGTGTAGAGTTCCACATCAGATTTGGTTCAACCTGTCAGTATCCACTCAACATTATTCATTTAATGAAAACCCTGGCTAACACTTCCCAAGACTATGGAAAAAAATAGAATCAAATCCTTACCAATACCATTGATATCCCAGCTAATGAACATGCCCAGTTTACCTGGAAAAGAGGCATCAATCCTTTTGTATCAAACAGGATCAAGCTAACTTATACACATGTATAATCACCACACTACCAAGATATTTGTATCGGATGGGCCTATCCGATGTTCTATCACCCTGAGATATGCGATGCAGTGTCAGTAGGATTAGGTGTGATGGAATTACACTGCAATATGGTGTCAGAGCATTAGATACCGATAGTAATTCCATCGCACCTAATCCTACTGACACTGCATC
>MU167224.1:55602-73299 GCA_015951145.1 Cronartium quercuum f. sp. fusiforme G11
AAAAAAAAAAAAAAAAAAAAAAAAAAAAAATTGGGTGTAAGAACTTCGTGTCTCAAAGTCCTTCACTGAGTCAACTCGTGTGTCTGTGCTCATGAAGACCCAGGAGTAGACTACAACCAACTGTTCATTTCTAGCTCCAGTATGGATCAGTGAGGAAGGAGACCCGAGTGGAGCTAGGGACAAATAGATATAGAACTATGTACTGTAACACGTGGAGTCTGTGTAATCCCATGGAAGGAAGATCCTTACACCCCTTTACACTCGTTGCCCACACGCGATTCCAAAACAGCAACTTTTCAAACATTCTACTGACCAAGATGACCTAAGATCTCTGCATTGTCTTTGAGCACGCACATATAAAGCTCTGCGGCCAGCTATTCAAATGTTTTTCACCATTAACAATTACTGCTACACAAAAGAGAACAGTACCGGGCCAAAAGATACGTAAAATAATTTCTATATAGACCGTGAGACTGCAGGCTATGAATCTTGCTACCTGTCTACTCCGCCTTTTTTAAACGATGAAATAACCAACCAAGTCTACAAGATGAACAACTATTCACCCCCTTAATTGTCTGCCTAACCACATCACCAGAAAAAAAAAAACATAAATTAAGGAAAAGGGTCAAAAAAGAAAAAAAAAAAATTCAAAGCAATAAATAAAAACGAATATAAGCATGCAATCAATGATTTTGGTCTTTTCCTTTCTCTACCCTGCGTCTTGCCCTTCTTCTGTATTTGTGTGATTCTCCAGTTCGGTCTCTGTGTCGTCAGATAGCGATGGCAGTGTTGCTTCAACTTCGACCTGCGAATCTCCTGACGAGACTGCAATTAATTTTGTCTTTCGAGCTCCAATACTAGTCTCATCCGGAACCTTAAACTGAATTCCCACAATGCACCATATGTCAATCAACCTGCGTCGGTCTGAAACACTTGCACAAAATGATAGATAGATAACGTACGCCTTCAGCAGCCATGTTCTTGAAGATCTCAGACTCAGCGCCACTCTTCATCATCGCCAACATCTTTGCTGCGGCATTTCCTACGTCTGCTTGTCCGTTGATCGTTACCCTCTCACGTCGAGCCCGAGCCGGTGGTCGACTGGATGTACCCCCTCGAATCTTTGCTAAGATATCCTCGAGTACCGGGTCTGTGTCATCAACCTCCTTCGCTGCCTTCCGATTTGCCTCGGCCTGCAAAGTATGCAAGACATAGTAGGCTCCGATCAGCTTTGACCGAGCACCAGCAGAAAAAAAAAGAAGAGTCAAAAAGCAGCCGACCTCTAAGCGTTTCTGACGTGCAGTTAGAGCTTCGTTCCATCTCCGATTCTCATCCCTAGCTTTCTACAAAAGAAGAGCAACCAAAAAACGAATGCTAGTTCAATTTCTTTTTTTTTTTTTTAAAAAAAAAACATCACCTTGTACAGATATTATTCCTAAAGATATCAAAACTCAAAACATACCCGATAAGATGTGACAAATGTTTTAAAGATCCCAAAGAAAGCCATCGAGTTCATCTGTTTCCGTTCATCCGTCTCCTCTCCAAAGAACATTAACGCTTCTGTATAACTTGTCCGTGCCAACGTAATTTTATCCTTCAATACCCCTAGCTTGTTCACGGCCTCTCTTACAAACTTTGGCATTCGTTGTCGGTATCCATCGTTGGCATCAATCTGATCCAAATCAAACTTATTATAAAGTGCCGTCCGTGTCTTTTCCACTTCCGCCTTCAACTCATGAAAATCCTTTACTAACGCCAATAGGTCAACTGTCAAACGCCAATATCAGTAAGGTCATTCTCATCAATAATAGCTGTCATCCTCCACTCACTTCGGTAGGCATTTGCAGGTTCAACGAGTTCATCAAGGAACCCAGCAAGCTCAGGAAAAGACTGAGATACGGTTTTCTCAACAAAATGCAAGAGCGTGAAGTCTCCCGTTTGAGCTGCCGCACCATCTTCATTAGGTGATGCCTTAGTGTCCACCAACTAGAGCCAAAAAAAAAAAAAGACGATCCCACTGCCATTAGACTCAAGACTGCCAAGTTAGGACCAACAAGATGTGAGAGACTAACGCGATTGATACTGCTGACTCGAAAGCCAAAAGCCCCACCTTGAAAGTTATTTCCATTCAAGAAATTACCCAACATTAAAACCAACTATCAACCCAACATCAGTTCCTACCACTATTTGTCACAATATCAATCTATTGACCCAACGACAACTCACGTTAAGAAGTCCCGAGAAATGATGCGCTGCCTGTAGAGCTTTCGTTGCAGTATTAAACTTCATAGCGTTCTATCAATCCTCATTAAAAAAAAAAAAAAAAAAAAAAATTGTCAACGCACAACTCATTATTTTTTTACCACAAGTAACAAACCTGATCAAGGATACCAAACGCTTCATCAAACTTTGACCGACACAGCATGCCTTCAATCCTTAGACCCAAGTTATCAAATTTAATCAACTCGACTAAAAACCTATCAGCAGCATGTAAACCTGCCAAATCTTCCTCTGAAGAAGTTTTATGCCTATTCAAAAGCCCGACCTGTGTGTGCGTGCGTGCGTGTATGTTTGTGTAAAATAAATTTCAATAATGCAGCTTTCAATTCCCCGAAATGAAGCTTTTTTTTCTTGCTTTTCAAACAAACATACCTGAGTCGGATCAGGTACAACTCCACTTAATTCTGCTAAAAACGTTTGTGTACAAAATTCTTCATCGAATCTTCTAATCTTGTCAATTACAGAAGCAACCCTTTGCCCCATATCTGTATCTGCACCTGGTTTTAACAAGATCATTTCTTTTTTTTTTTTTTTTTTTTTTTTTTTTTTGATATACCAAAAAGCTATCAGAACCAAAAAAGGATATCAACTGATCCAAAGGAAACACTCACCAATCCTCTGACGAACCCTAGGATCCAAAACACTCTTCAGAGCTTCCTTCTTCTTAACACCTTCACATCAAAAAAAAAAAAGTTTTCAATAACCTTATCCCCTTCAATTCAAAAAAAAAGGAAAAAAAAAAAAACTAACCTCCAAGTATTTTAACCTGTTTAGCTTTAAAATCTTTCTCAATTTCTGAAAAAACTCCATCTACTTTTAACATTTCAGTTAATTTATCTTCATCAATAAATGCGTGAGCCCAAACTGTATTTTGAATTGAATCTTTTGATATTTTTTCCCATTGTACCTGTTTTAACTTTTGACTTGCAAATACTCCCAACTCTTTTCGATTTCGAGTTCCGATCATCATACCTGGGGCAGGGGGGATCTTAGGCCCAGCAGGGCCTTTAGGAGCTGGTGGTGGTGGTGCTGGGGGTGGGGGAGCGGATGACGCTTTGGCTTGTATCTGGGCTGCTAGGCTTGAAAGGCCGCTTGGTTCAGATAGGCTGATTGCTGGTGGTGGAGGTGGAGGTGGTGGTGGTGGTGGTGGAGGAGGAGGAGGAGGAGGAGGAGGAGGAGGAGGAGGAGCAAGAACGGGAGAAGAAGTAGAATCAGGTAGTTCAAGCTTGGGAACTGGCGCGGCAGGCATGATAGTGAGCACGGATCCACGCTCAGAGGCGTCAACAGCGAGGTCCATAGCGCTCTCTCGCGCTTCAAGTAAACTTCGACTCGGCAACGGCGTCGCGTTTGATAGTCGTCGAGTACATTTCTGAAGCCGTAGGATCTCGAGGTCTGGTGGTAAGTTCTGGATTGAATTTGCGCTCGTACTCGTACTCATACCATCCGCGCCCACCTCACTCCCGCCCTCACGCTCATCTGTGACATACTTCATCGTCGATCCTGATGCGGACCTGAGTTGATGCATCTTCAGCTCACCCAGGTAGAGCGCCGGTTTACGACCTATTAGAGATGGTAGCATCGGGCGTGCTTGTTCAGCGTCGCGCGGTAGAGGGTAAAACTTTGGCTTATTTTTCGGCGTCCTGAAGTCATCGGGTGAATCAGGGGGCGTAAACCCAATTTCGCTATCACTATCCTCAACGCCGTCCCCAAGCAACCGTGGTCCACGATGAGGCTTAGGGCTGACGCTCACTCTACGCGTGCTCCGAGGCGAAAGCTCAGCGATCGGCGACAGCCCCAGCCCACTACTCGCGCCACCACTGGCTTCCGACGTTGCCTGATGGCGCTCGACAGCTTCATCATCCGGGTCCGCAAATCTTCCCTTGTCGAGAGACTCCTTAGCGCGCGTGTGGCCCCGCTTTGAGCGTGAATGCGGGTCAGGCTCGATTTTCATCCTACTCTTATCGCTCTCTACATTTACCATATCCGTTGTCCGTCCCTCGAGTGTCAGGATCGCTTTCTCACGCTGAAGTTTCTTATTCATGATGTCCATCAACTCGCGGCGGTCCAAGATACCCTTGTCATCCTGAACAACCTCCAGATTCTTGGACTCCTTCAGCATGGTAAACAACTCCCGAATCTGTAACTCCTGTTGGGTGAGCTCCGATCGATGTTGTTTCTCCATTTCCTTGATCCGCGATTGTAGTGCCTCAGAAGCCGTACGCGAAATATTGAGCGCATGCTCAATCTCTTCATTCGTGTGCTTCAGCTCTGCGACTTTCCCTTCCTGGTTTGCTGCTAGTTCTTCCTCCAACATTTCCTTATCCCGCTTCAGCCTTTCGATCTGCCTGCGAGTCTCATGCAGATCCGTCACCGTGCTCTGTAATTGATCCTGATCTGCAAAGCGTGACATCACCGCCGCTACGCTCACGCCCAACATTGAGCTGAAATCGCCCCCACCCCCATCGTCTAACGCTTTGCTATCGAGCACGACTGAGGTAACTAGTTGATCGATAAGCTGATAAAATCTCACCTCACTCTCCCCCTCCTCTTTCACTAGCAAAAGATGCTGAAGGATCGAAACAAAGAAATCTTTCGCCCTCGAGCCTTCGAGTTTCTCAATGATCGTGTTAAAGAGCTCAGCCGGGTTGGTTATATCGTTTAACAAGCGGTGATTATAAGTTTCTAAAAGTTCCTCCTCATCTTGTACAGTCTCCAACTCGATCTGGTTTAGCTGGCGTTCAATCGAGTTATGGCCAAACTTTCGAAGCTTTTCAATGATCCGTTTAAGGCCTGAGCTATTCATTTGGCTCCGAAGATGTACTCGTACGGTCACATCCTCTGGGATGCTGATGATCGAAGTGATAAGGAATAAGTTCGCGAGCGCGTACTCGTTCAAAGCGCCCTCGATTCCAATCGGACTCGATGGAGTGAGAGTTGAACCAGATTGTGGTGTGTCTGGTGTTCCTGAAGCTGGGCTGTGGGCCGATAAGAGGCTACTATGGGTGGGATGTCCTCTAAGGCTCCTAATTTCTTCACTTGCTCCCACTAAACTACCCATCTTCCCGCGTCCGTCGATGACTTGTTCGAAGGACGAGAACCAAGCATCAAACCTGGCTACAGTCTCCCCGATTGTCTTACCTCCGGCCGTACGCATATTAGCTAGCTGGTCGAGACCCTTGAGGACATGCGAGTGACCTTTGGGTCGCTCCCAATGACATAAGAACGTAAGGATGTCCGCTACCGTTTTTCGTGTGGGAAGGTGAGGTGAGACGAGTGAGAAAAGAATTTGATAAATCGACTCTGGGTGTGTGATCGCATCGTTGGCGCCTTGCTTTGAGTTCAAAAGGATCTTCAAGCACTTTAACGTTTCGTACTCGGTGATCAAGTCTGACTCTTTACGAATTTGGCCAGGCGCATTAATCTTCTCCAGAGAGTTCGTTAGCACGATCTGACCCTTGAGGTGAATGAATTCTTGAAGCCAACTAGACAGTGGTAAAAGTGAAGAGTGGTAATGAACAGATTCATCAGTAATCTTGATAAAGATTGACAAACTTTCTGATGTGATCCACTTGGGAAGGCTTTTGGATATTTCAAACATGACAAAGAACAGGATTAAGCTGTAGATAGCCAAGCAAGACTGGGCTCACCTGATCTCATACGTTCTCAATGCTACCGCTAGCGCCGCCACCATTCGATGATCCGCGCTTCGGTCCATGAACTTTTTGATATACCACTCCGGCTCCTCTTTCTTCCCACGCCCGCCCGTCCCGGACTGTCTCCACATTCCATGTGCGCCAGCTCTTACAAGCTTATTTCCAGCATGATATGCTGCTGAGGCAGCCGATGGCGATGCAGCGGCCTCTTGTGTAGAACGCTTGGCTGGTGATCCTTCTGGGTTCAGCCGTCGTTGGCGAGCGGAGTGCCATTCTATAGGACCGGTAGAAAAGAAACGTTCCCAGAAGTTAGCCGAGTATGAAGTCGGAGGATATGCCATCGATACACAGTTCGGGAAGAGCGAAGAAGTGGTGTAATGAACGGAACAGAGATCGGGGGCGCAGAGGCACAAACAAGGCGTGAAACATTCATGCACAGGCTTGAAGAGGTGTTCGGCAAACTATTCTCGTAAGTCGATGGAGACATCAAGCATATATAGCCATTTGGGAACATGTTCAACTCTCTGGTTCATCGCACGTTACGCCTTTTTGTAAAACACCTCCGATGATATGATTGAAAGCAAAGGCCTTGACGGAGGACAAGCTTCTGGAAGAAGGGATAAGGATGGAAGAAAGGCTGACGGACCGGTATAGCGGTCGTTGTAAATGAGTGTCCACTTCTTCTCGAGCGAGAAATTCAGCATGTCCTGCTTCGCACCAGCTGGCAGAGCTGTGTGTGTGTGTAATAATAATTCAAAGGGCGGGCGTGGATGGAGGGTGGACAAGACAAAGGGCGAAGATGGAACAAGGAATAAGAAAAAAAAGAGCGCTTGTCAGTATTGAAACATGATAGACATCAAAGGCACTGGAGAACCTTTTCATCAGGTTCCACCACGCGACTCGCCGAGGTGAAAGAGGGGGGACCTACAAGCCAGTTCACGACGCTTCATCATGTCCGCAAACATCTCCTCCACGATTAGCTCCGCTGACCCATCCCTTGGCCGCATAAGTTCAAATTTATCGTTATTGATATCGGCCACTGGCCACCGACTTCGATCGACACGAGGTTGATTTGGGTCATCAGAATCGGATGAACGTCGGGCCCTGAGCCGGTCGGGTGGTATGGGAGGCGGGGGCATTTGTTCAGAAGAAAAGTTGAAAGTCGAATGTGGGTTTGATCTATCAGACGGTGTGGTAGAGGTGGTGGAAAGTTGTCTCGGTCGATTGGTACGCTGCCGAGGGTGATTACTACTACTCGTCGAACTTTGCTACATAAAGTAAGGAGTGAAAAGGCAATGTTTAGCGAGGGAATACTTGTAAAAATTGGTTTGTGAAAGATCAGGTGAATCCAGTTGGGCTGCAAGATGGTCAGAAAGACCAGGCTATGGACCAGACCAGATCGAACTCGGTCGAGCCAAGCCTTTCTGGATAATTTGATGAGATTGTAAAGTATGGATCCCATCCGAACTCTGACAACGTTCTCGTGCGCTTTCCTGGACCAGCCGAGACGACGAGGATGGAGCCAAGGCAAAGGTGACAGAGATTGAAAGGACAGGTATGGTCAGGAAATGTTTGTATCCGAAACTCACCCTTGTCGGTCTGCTTGAGGTTGAGGCGGTAGAGACAGTACGAATGGAAGAGCTATAGCGATCGTCTTCGAGGGCAGGATCGACTGACCGACGTAGGTCGGGAGTGGCAATATACCTCGAGTTTTGAATCGCATCCCGTCTAAAGCCATCTGTTGACTGATTGAGGTGCTCGTTCTCGGTCATGATCGGTGGTGGTAGTTTCTTCATCGGCGGTCGAGCCCTCGGTGTGATCTGAGCTATCGTCTTGTAGTTCAAGTGCGCGTGAAGGGAGGGTGAGGTGGGACGGGAGGAGGGGCGCGAGCTTGGACCCGGTTGTGGGTGTTGTAGGTCGGCAGGGTCGTAAGCGATGGCGGAGAAGTCAGTGCTGTTCGAGCGCCGACTGGCTTTCTTGTGTCGGCTGAACATGGTGAGAGCATGTGGATGGAAGCCGAAGAAAGCCGAAGGAAAGCGAGTAAGTGGAGTGGAGACCGTTCTGAGGGTTGAGTAGGGGAAGTTGAAGAGAAAATAAATGAGAGAAGTCGGAAAAAGTGAGAAAATACTTATAAAAGTTATTTAAGTAAGTAGAACAGACTCATTTTGATTTTGATTTTCATTTAATCAAACACACGCTTGGTCCCACTCTCATCTCATCCCACCACTTCTCTATTTACACACTTTCATCAAATCAAACCTCGTGGAAGGTGTGTTTTTACTTACATCAGTAGAACAAGCAATTCCCATAACGACTCGGATGAATTCCTTACCAAGAAACTTGCTTCAGATCCAACCTGAACATCAAAAATTGACAAGAACATGATGCATTTTAAAAGACAGCCTGATTAGAAAAATGATTTGTGAAACAAGTTTGGTCCTATATTGTGTAGGATAGGATTTGCTTGATAGTTAACTTACTCTGAATATAAATAAAAGTACAATAAGAACCTGTAGACCACTCTTATACTTTGTGCTAAGCCCCATCAGTGGTGTGAAGACTGAAGAGAGAAACAAAATCACAAAAGGTGCATTTTGAATCGTTTAACCATTTTATTTTATTTGTTTATTTTTTCACAGACAGTTTGAGATATGGTACTTGATATTTGATACCTACATATGCACTTTTCAGTATTTAGAAGGAAACCCACACTTATGATTCTTCTTGACTAAATAACTTCTTTTGGATAATGCATTAAGCATACACTTGAGCAATATTATATATATGGTTGACTTCACCTACAATTGTTAAATCTCTGATCATGTAAAATCTAATATAGTCAAACTTGTTCATAACACATACCTGTGTTAACAAATACCATTTTTTGCCCAAACTGCCACCATCAGGGCCAAATTTTTGAGCACCACATCAGAAAACTACACCTCCAGATTTGAACCTCCCTTAAACCTGTTTAGGTGGCCTGAAAGCAGTTTTTTTTTTTTGTTGATACACCTATTTGACCACCATCAAGCCCTAAAATATACCACCCTCTAAAAAAATTCTAGGATCAAGTCACTTGCTTTCAATCTGGTTTCTTGACCTTACACCACTCAAATTGAAAATGGTACCTTTATTGCACCATCCAACCTTCTTTTTTTTTTTTTTTTTTCCTCGTCAAATCCTTTCAAATGTGATGACTGAAGAACACAACCTTGAACCAAAGTTTCAACTGGTCTTGAACAGCTGCGCAGGAATTCTAAAGCCAAGTTGAACAAAACTTGAATCTTTTCAAATGGTCAGTAAGAGCTTGACATACAAAAAAGAAGAAGAGTGAATTGATATGAAGGTAACAACATGATTGAAGAACAACAACTCAAAATCATACCTTGTCAGTCAACCAAATCAGTAGTTTTATTATCCCTTAGCTTTGGTAGTTGAGATAGCTGAACATCACCTCATTCACAGTACATGGGTCTTCTGCATTCAAGGGATTTTGAGCTTTCTCATATAAGATTTCACTTGAAGGTGCATCAGCATCAGAATCAGTGATACCAATAGCATCAGTTCAAATTGAATGTGATTTCAGGTGTGTTGCATTTCAAAATAAAAAGGAAGAAAAAAAAAAAAACTGAGGATTTAAACTGGTTTTTTAATATTTAAGCAAGCAACAATGTGCAACAAGATATCAAGTATCACATTATTTCCCTACCAGTAAAAGTACCCTTCTCTCAAAGAAAAAAAGAAAAAAAAAAAGAGACAAAGATAAAGAAAGCTATGGATTCTTTTTTTCTAAATCTAAAAAAAAAATAAAAAATAAAACTTTAAAGTTTATCCATCTATTTGATAATCCTCTCTATCCATCAACTGAAATAATTGATGAAAGGTCATTAATTGACACTAGGATTTTGATTTAATTTTTGAACAGAGAAAGTAATATATAAGATAAGATGTGATCAACATCAACCTCAGTCTCTTTGATTATTTGAGCACACACATAAAAAAATAAAAAAACATAATGAAGACTTACAGAAGGTGAAAGTTCACGTGATTGTTCTATAACCCGTTGTTGATGAGAGACAATTACTAAAGTAGACCTAAGATTCCAAAATCGATGACCTAAACTTTTTGATTCTTTTAAAATAACTTTCAATTCATCACCTAATACATGTTTAACCTCATCTTGATCCCAATTCTTACTTGCCTCTAAAGTCTCTTGAAACGTCATTGGGTTTGGGAAATAATTTTGGGATAGATGTTGACACATTGTCTTAATCGAAGTTTTTGATCCTGACAGAGAGTTGATCAATGCCTGAGGCCAAGCTTTGTAACGACTGATTAACTCTACCACTTGAATCCTTGCCAAAAAAGTTTTCCATTCATCCCCTTGAACTGGTAATTTACTGTTTGAAAGGCTATTTGGATTAAGAGAGTGGAAGGTGATCAGGTCCATCCATGGTATGAATGCTGTCCGAGGTTCCAATTCTGGGTCGTTAGCATCAAAATCACGTCTTTCAAGTCGCTTTAGCCATTCTTCAAGTTGATCGGGCTGATCCATCGCAGCTTCACTAGTGTAGGTTACCAAAAAGCCTAGAAAAAAAAAAAAAAAGAAACTTTTCAGTGCTAATCTTTGACCTCAAAAAAAAAAAAAAAAAAAAGTTTCTCAATAAACAAATCACTCACCTTGCTGCCACAGCTCAGCCAATCTCATGTTCTCAACTCTTACACCCTTTGACCCACTCATGATGGTTGACTTTGAGATCAAGTTACGGTCCAAGTCCCAAGAACCTATCACTGCGACTCTACAGAACCTTTCCTCTGGTCTTCGTAATTTCTCAAACGAACCTCGAAGGTCTTCTCGTGATCGTGATTGGTCTTGTAACTGTTTCAATGTCTGAGCTGGAAAGACAATCCAATCTGAGATCTGTAATTGTAATTGATCTAAATCGGTAATTTCACCCTTTCGAACCTCTTTGGCTTGAGCATTTCGACTAATAAAGCAAATCACGTCCTCTAAATCAATTTCAAGTTTACCCAAACTTGTTGTACTAATGTATGTATGGGTAGTTATCACCCAAACTGTTTGTCCGCCTACACCTTTCCAAAAAAATTTCGGGATTTGCATTATATTTAAAAGTGATTCAAAGGCTTCAGAATTATTGGTTGGTGTCGGATGAAGTTGTGTGCGTAAATAACTAGTTACCCAACCCGGTAGATTACTTTAAGAAAAAAAATAAAAATAAAATAATAATAAATACAGTAACACTACTGATTTAAGGGAGAAAAAACTCACGTCCAATCATACTCATTTGGGCGTGGAATGGTTCCTGGACGAAAAGATTTAAACGAGGTTTGAAAGTCGGATGAAATCCCCCTTCTGGTATTCATATTATAATTAACTTTCATTCGTCACTTTATCATCTCACCGGTAAAAAAAAAAAAAAATCGCCTCAAGCAACTTGAAAGTTTATTTATGGCTATGGCTTTGAAAAAAAAAAAATCAGGTCAGACGAAATGAACCATATTTAAACAAAAAAAAAAAAAGGTTGTCCAAAGTTAGTCAGGCGAAACAAGATCTGAATCATTCTCGAAGGTTGTGAGAGAGAGAGAGAGAGAGAGATGGGACTATAACCAACTCAGATTGAGAGGGAGAGAAGAGGGTGTGAGTGTGTGTTTTGAAAAAGTAATAGCGATGGAGGGAAGGGAATAATAGAGTACGACAGCGAACGTTGAAAAAAAAAAAAAAGGGAGGTTCAACGAAGGAGAATGGACAAGTGAAAAAGCTAGAGAACAAAAAAAAAAAAAAAAACATGCTTTGCAACGTGTTCGTGTGGTGCTCGCTCGTCGACGAGCCGAGCGCACACCAGTTCCCTTTATGCCACAAAGGGAAGTGGGATGTGCTCTCGTCGAGGAGCAAATCCCAAACACAGTTCAGACAATCCCCCCCCCCCCTAACTCCCCCCCTTTTCATGTACGCGCCTGAGCGGTAGAGAGAGACCGGATGAGCTTGTGAGCCTTCGTTCAAGACCTCAAATGTTGACAATGATGACCCACTTTTTTATTTATTTTTTTTTAGGTTCTCAAAAAAAAAAAAAACCTTTGTAAAACTTACCTTTTGCTTAAAGTACGTATTAAAATCTTCTTGGAGCTAATGTGAATCTTTCTTTCACTCAAATCCCTCATAGAAATGACCTTTTTTTTTTTTCCCATCAATTTGGATGAAAAAAAAAGAAAAAAACACTACAGAATACATATATATATTGTTTTCGCTAAACCTGACATCATATTGTAGCTTTCTTTTTTCTTTACATATATATACATATATATATTTTGGGGCGGATAATAAAAGTAGGGCAGAGGTAAGTTATAAAGAAGAAAAAATAAAAACAAAAAACAAAAGAATATGTCACGTGTATGATCAAGATGGTATTCGAATCAATAAGAAAAAAAAAAAAAAGTTCATGCAATTTTGAATATTCGATACAATTCTTTTTGTTATCAGAAAAAAAAAAACCAAAAAAAAAAAAAAAAGTTACAACAAAACTGGATACGGCCTTTTATTTATTTATTTTGACATTTTAGTTCACATCTCCTTCGTTCCATTACTCTTTGACTGACTTACCTTTGAAATTTATCTTTATGAACTGTTCTTTGATGTCTAAGTAAATCTGATTTTTGTCTAAATGCTCTAGCACAACCTGGTACTTCACAACCATGATCAGGTTCGACGTTTAGATGTACTCTTTGTATATGATCTATAAAGTAAGGTAAACAAAAAAAAATAAAAACAAAAAAAATAAAAATAAAATAAAATCAAACCAAACATTTCCAATTTTTTTTTTTTTTCAGTCCCCCCCCTTCCCCGGCAAGAAAGAAAAAAAAAAAAAAAAAAATGCGACGCTTCCTTAAACCGTCGGCCTTTAAGGAGGTAGGATAAATTGAATGATGACTTACACCTCAGTCTCTCATTCCTCGTGAAACCAGTCCCACAGTAATCGCATATCTTATCCGCTGGTGCCTCTCTTCGATCTGATCCACCTCGGTTAATCGAATTTGTTCTAGGTTGGTTCGTCACTCGAGGTTTAGTAGATATGTTACTACTATTACTCGTCGTACCCATACCCGAGCCCGAACCCGAACCCGTACCCGTACCCGTACCCTCACCTCCCCCGGGCTTGTACCCTTCGAATCCGGATCTGAACGCCGGAGGGGTGACGCTAGGGCTACCACTGTAAGCACTCTGACCTCGTTGAGAAGTAGGAATTGGATCATAAGTTTGATTTGATCGATCATAGCTAGAAGAGTTTAGATAGGTTTCAGGATAAACCCGTGACGAAGAGGAATGATTCGAGGTCCCAACCGAACTTTGTTCGTAGTATGGTGTTGTTGTAGTAGGATTTAAATCGCTAGCGCCAATATTTGAATGAGAATATGAGGTGGTGGTGGTGGATGATGATGATGATAGGTCAAATCGATTAGGATATCTTGAAAGGTCTAGTGGACCAAAACTTTGGCGCATGCCTGAGACCCTAGGTCGATAGTTGGTAAGATCTTCACGAAAGTATTCCAAAGGAAGGCCATAGTCGTGGTTGGAACTCGATGAAGACATGTAGGACATTCTTCTTTTTATATTTTATTTTTATGATGATGATGATGATTTAGTTTTTTTTGTGTGTTCTAGTTAGACTTCACTTACCACCGAGGTGGGTATAATAAGTATGCAAGTCACTAACCAAAATGGAATTGTTAACAAGGTCTTGCAAAGATGAGAAAAGTCTGGTGATAGAAAACCAGCACGATTTCAATCAAACCAAAGCAGTTTTATTTTTTAACAAGATGCACTCAAGCAAAGGCCGATTAGAATGATAATATTAAGCCTATGTTTTATTTTTTTATTTGATTTTATGATTTGAATAAGAAGGTCTTGTTGAACGGGGGGATTATTGTACCCATATCCAGTTTGATGGGACCTTTTCTATATGAGCTGAGCTTGTGCTCCGAGTTGGATCTCAAAAGTCATGAACTTGGCTCCAAATCAAAACACAAGGTTTCTCAAATCCGGTCCTTCTGCTGCCAGGACGAGCACCGCACGCGCTGTGAGGTTCCTGTAGTCTGCATACAGCATCGAGGTGACTTGAGCTTATCAGGGCATATCAGCCCGCCACGGGTGGCTGGTTCAGGTCGGCACTGAGGCTGAAGCTGAGGCTGATTCTGATTCTGATTCTGATTCTGATTCTGATTCTGATGTTGATGCTGATGCTACTTGCTAGACTTGCCAAGCCGGGCGAGCGTGCTGTGATGGTGAGCGATGAAACACCGGTCTCACGACAGCAATTCTTCCAAACTGACCACTAATCACTTACTCACTCTTCTGGTAAACTGTCCTATCCTCTCCTCTCCTATCCTATCCTATCCTATCCTGTTCTGTCCTGTCCTCCACTGACAGTCCTGTCCTCCACTAATGGTCTATCCTCCACTAATGGTCCTGTCCTCCACTGATGGTCCTGTCCTGTCCTCCACTGCTAAATGGCCACCAAATGCTTTCCTATCAAAAAACGATCTGCGGATTCAGAGACAGCAGAAGAAAATGTTTCTTCGGACGCTGTGTGTGTGAGTGATTTGGTTGAGGCTTTTCTCTTATTGACCGTAGATCTCCAGAAGGATCAGGATATCCTTTCCATCTTCACCTTCACCTTCACCTTCACCTTACCCTTGTTGTGCTTGCTTGACATCGTTCCTTTCTTGGGCTCACTCAAGCTGTCCCAGTCCGCAGCGACTTGCATCTCTCAGCCGTTCACAGGTTGCACATCTGCCGAAACCTGCGCAAGCTCTGGACTGGGGCTGTGTGTGCCGTAAAGACGTAAATACGATCAAACTACCTACCCAAGTACGTCTTCAGTTAGCTCTTACCCCACTCAGCGCCCCACCTTATTTAGCCTTCCGAGCCGAAACCCAAGCCGAGGGCTACATCTCCTGCAGCTACCGTACGTACGGCGAGCTCATCGAGAATGGGCTATGGTCGTAATCAGACGGCAATCTGATAGACGGCGGCCGCTTGCTTACTACTGGCCGGCGAAACCTCGGTGAGTTTCCATCTCAAGTTCACCGCCAGGCACCGTTTATTTGTACTTTGATAACTCCGACCGTTATCTGTCTCTGTCTACCTTCTTATGGCTATTGTACTACATACTTATCACCATCGACCGACCAAGACTTGACTTCTAACAGACATTTCTTCAAAAGAATCCCTGTTTGAATTGACCTGCGAGACGCCTTCGGATCTGTTGTGGCATACCCCTAGCCTGAGCCACATAGTACATAGGTACACAACTGCGGCACAGTCGCCTCCACCTGTAATATAATAGCCTCCCCCAGGAGCTCCTTCCATATCTTCGTCGTGGTTGGACCCTGGAAACACAAGCTGAAGGTGTGGTACAACAGGTATGTAATTCCAAATCTGCGTCGTGGTTGGTCCCTGGAAGCACTAGGCTGAGTGTGTGTGTACTACAACAGAATCGACATCCGAACGCGTTGAGGATTGACGTCAGACCGCATCTGGAATCTGCCCGAGTTATTGCCAATTTGACTAAATAAACAAAACCGAACCGAAAAAAAAAAAAAAAAAAAAAAACTCGCAGTCTCTTTTTTTTGAGACGTGACTGACCTGACCACGGTGGGGGCCCATCATACTACATACCTACGTCCTTCCAAGATCTGAGACCCAGCTCAGGATTATATAGATTCCTTCGGACCTTATCTATCAAAATATGGTCGTGCTCATCAACAACACCAGTATAAGCGCCACCGGTCCCTTAGGCTCAACGGATTTGACTCGATGGCATCTCGATACCAGCTCAGATGGTAAAGTGAATTGGTCGTACGACTCTTCCCCAGAACGCTCGCTCGGGCTTCAATCTTTTGAAACCAAATACTGGCTATCGCTCCACCCTGTGAGCGCAATCTCAACCATCCCTAGATTTGATTCGGTCGATCGTATGATACTAACAAGTGTACGCTGAGCAAATTGAAATTTTCGTTTACGTACACCAAACAATCTCTGAAACAGAAAGGACCTACGTTACCTGATCCCGAGGGTAACCCACTCAAAGCAGCGAGAAACGGTCTCGAATTTTTGAAACAATTTCAAAGTCCTGATGGTCATTGGAGGTAAGTGAATGAATGAATGACCCTAGACCAGCGTATACAAATTATCAACATTCTCACAGAGTTTTGACCACATCAATTCATCAAACTTTTGGATCACAGTGGGGAATACGGAGGTAAATAGGGATTTTTTTTCTTTTTCTTTTTCTTTTCTTCATTTTAGCTACACACTTTGCATTTTGGGTTACAATCAACAACTGATACTTTTTTTCATCTCAATATAATTTTTCATCAAGGTCCTCTTTTTCTTATACCCGGTAACTCATTCCAGATTCGTAAACCGATATATACACATCTCACTTTTAACTGATCTTCTCACTCCCCTTTTTAGGTTTGGTCATAGCGTGTTATATTACAAAGATACCATTTTCACGTGAAGTGACTCAAGAGCTCGCTCGATATCTTGCTAACGAGCAACGTTCCGGTAAAAGTCCTCGCGATCAAGGTTGGGGATTGTGAGTTTGTACTTTAATGAATCTGAGCCTCTCGGTCCTCGTACGCTAAAATGGCTGAATGACATTTTACAGGCATGTCGCTGGTCATTCCACCGTTTTCGGTACTGCTCTCAACTATGTCACTTGTCGATTACTTGGGATTGATGCAGAAGCTCCGATGCTAGTTCGGGCTCGCGCGACTTTACACGCCTTGGGTACGTGAAACATGTCAAACCTATCCAGTTTGCGTGTGAAAGTTTGGTGTCTCTGGCTTACACCAATCATTCCAATCACATCTTAAAAATAATGTGAATCCTAATAACTTTTTCACTCGTTTCTTATCACAGGTGGTGCAACTGGGATACCAACTTGGGGAAAAGTTTGGCTTTCTCTGTTAAACGTATATGAGTAAGGAACTCTTTAAGTCCTTCTGAACAAAAGTTTATTTGAGCTTGACTTAACTCATTTGACCCCTTCTTTTTTTTTCTCCACAGCTGGGAAGGTGTAAATCCCATACCACCCGAGTTTTGGTTACTACCTGATTTTATACCCTTTCATCCCTGGAGATGGTGGGTTCATAGTCGACAGGTTTACCTCGCTATGAGTTATCTTTGGGGTAAGAGGGTTAAAGCAGATCTAAACCCTCTTCTCAATTCTTTGAGACAAGAATTATATGTACAACCTTTTGAGTCAATCGAATGGTTTAAATGTCGTAACTTGGTAGCCAAAGAAGACTTATACTCTCCTCATCATCCGGTTGCCGATGCTCTCTTTCGTGTCCTTGGGCTATGGGAACGGGTATGCCCGAAATCAATTAGGCACGCAGGAATCGTGAGTCGTTTTTTTTTTTTTTTTTTTTTTTTTTCTTCAATACACTTCTTTGATTCTTTGGAGCAATTTTCTTCTCTTCGATCGATTAGTTTTGATTTTTTTTTTTTTTCTCTTAAAAAAAAAACTGCTTAGAGTCGGGTTCACGAATTGTGTAAAATGGAAGATGAAAATACAAACTATCAGGCACTGGCACCTGTTAACAAAGTTTTGAACATGATAATCTCATGGGATCAAGATGGAAGAGATAGTGAGATTTTTAAATTGCATGAAAAGAGTTTACATCAGTTTTTGTGGATGACCAAGTAAGTTGAGATCTTTTGAACTCGAAAAAAAAAAAA
>MU167224.1:108273-126671 GCA_015951145.1 Cronartium quercuum f. sp. fusiforme G11
AAAAAAAAAAAAAAAAAAAAAAAAAATCCTTGAAGCTATGAAACCAAAAGAAAATAATAAGAAAAAAAAAGGGAAAGGCATTCTCAAGATAACATGAAAGGAAGTAAGATCGAGCGCTAATTGTAGATAGATGTTATAACAAGTAATCGAAATAAATCTGTTAACAGCAGCACAATTATTTCCCCCCCCACTAGCATAGTCATTCACAGTCCTAGAGATCAAGACTTTGATCTTATGGTTGTACGAAGGAGAAGGAAGTATGAGATGAAGGAATTGATACTCAATTCTGGTCAAGCACTAAGCACAAAACAAATCCCAAAAAAGCTAGCCATGATCATACTGAAGACAATGGTTTGTGAGAAGATCAAGGCACCATCAGATTTATTCTCTGGAGGTGTAGTAGATGATCCTGTATGCCCGCCCGCCCCGGTATTGTTGGTGGTTGTGGTATTCGTGGTAGATGGAGTATTTGTAGTATTTGTGGTGGTGGGAGGACCTGACTTCGCAGGACCCAGCTCAGGCCAAAGCTTGGCAGCGTCAAGAGATTGACAGTCGGTTACTCGCGGTACCTGAGGCTTATAAGGAATTTGACTGATAAGTTACAAGGATAAAAAAACAAATGAGTATGTAAATATATACCGTTAAAAGTTTTTTTTAAGAGGTTTCAAATTTGGTATAGCTCACTTCTCATCAATATCCCCGGCGGACTCTGGTGGCTGGCTCCACTTTTTTTTATTACCCTGTGCATCATAGTAAACTCCAACAGGGAGTTGGTCGTCACCTTTACAAGACGTGAAAGTGCCATTGATGGTCTGGAAGTTGACGGATGAGATTAGTACCTAGATTTGACTGTTAAACCTCAAAAAAAAAAAGGAAAAAAGAAAACACATGCAGACCTTATAATCTGCAGGCATGTTATACGCGCACCCGATACGATCGTAAACATCTAATCACAATTCCATATTTACGACTGTCAATATATACGCACATCTTAATTCACGGTCGAGAAAGTAAAAGATTATACTAACGTTCACATAATTCAGCTCCGTTGTCCAATGAAGGGTCACATGCCTTGAAGCAAAATATGCCTCCTCCGACAAAGTATGTCCAGTGGATCACCTGAGTTGGTACACCTTTGCCGAAAGCCGTCGAATAAACTATGGCACCCATAGGATTTCCTCTGTCATCTGCGCCATTTGGATCTTCTTCGCCGCCAGAATCGTTTGGTTTGAGGTTCAAGGTTGTCTGGTCAATAAAACCAACGACTTGGATGTAGCTCGGAGTTCGGGTCCTATTTTTTTGGGGGGTTGTTGTTCGCTATATAAGTCTGTGCTCTATCGCATCCATATCTAGTGCTCGAGCACATCAATCAATTTACTCACGCCTGGATTCCTGTAATTGCACCTGATGCGATCATTCGTGCGCCGTAACTCTTCTTTGTACAGTAAGCAACCATTTCTCCTTCGACGTCACCCACGGCCGAATTCGGTTGCGGAGCGCCCCAAAGACAGAACCGTAAGATTTGAGATACAAGACATGAGCAGAGGAAAGGAAAGGAAAGGAAATAAATAAAAAGTCTCTTGATGTCAGATTCAGGCAAAATTTCTTAGTGTTGAACAGAGAAAAGGAAATTAAACGGTTGGGGATGATAAATCAACTAATCTTCAATCGAATCAAGCCAGGAAGTTTGACATTGTGAATCCTGAGTTTGAGTCGAAGTATTACAGCGATTATAGCCTATCAAATCGTAGTATAGAGCACTTGAGCATATCGATTAGAATAATGTTGAGATCTTCGAGGTGATACGTACCTGTCTGGGTTCCTCTGGCTCCATTTCCAGTATCGGCTTTGTATGGGAGATTGGGCCAAGGGAACTTTTTTGAAATCAATGGGGTTTCACTCATTACAGAGGCGAATAACATTATAACAATGTTCAGACAAGTAAACATCATGGTGAGTTGAGAGTGCATGCTAATGATATGAGACGCTGGTGATCGCCTATGAAGGTCGGGTTGTTATACTTCCAACGAAGGGCGGCGTTAAGAAGTATACTGGACCTTGAGATTCTTTTGAATGCTGTTAGAGATGTAGACAAAAAAAAAAAGAAGAAAAAAAGAAAAAAAAAAAAAAAAAAACAATGTACGAGTAAAGGACAGAATTGGTCCCAATGATGAATGTTCAGGCACGCGGTGGCGGTTACCAAAAAGAAGGCTTATATAAATATCTCAATAGGATTAATCACGATTCACCATCGAGGTCGATTGAGCAGCGTTGTACTTAATAAGTATGTATGTATGATCTTAATCAGGAAGTGGTTTCAGTGAATCTTGTATGAGTGGGGACACAATTAGCTGAGACAACTCATTCGGTCAAGTAAGTAAGTACATAAGTAAAAAAGTAACCACTCTCGAATTTCGCTCGGTCCGCATCTGACTTAACAAGTCCCAACTATGTATGGGGATGTATGTATATACATATGTACGTCCCCGGCAACTTGGATCAGGCCAATGCCTAAACTGTTCTGGACTTGAGCTTGGGGTGCTAAACGATCAGAAACTTGCAGAAGATGATTCGGCGTAGGTGATGAATACGAACGACCGTGGTGGCTGCAGACCTGATACATACTTACTCACTGTCATCAAACTTGCAATTCTACCATTCATCAGTCCACTTTGACTTGTAAAGAGATTATGAAGAGTACAAAATACAGGCCAATACGCCAATGAAGGATTTCATAAGAAGATTGGGTGAGCTTTGTAGTGTGTAAGGCGGTGTAGAATTGGCGGCTGGAGATAGCCACTACCGTAGAAAAATCTGATCAGGCTAAAATTCACCCACCCATAAGACGCAAGCCTTCCTGCGGGTAGGTTCAAGTCTCACCGTAGGCTCGGTACTTTTGTACTCCTCAACAATCAGACCGTCTCAGGGAAGCCAAAGAACAGAATCAAAACACACGGATCCGATCCTTGCTATGTACGTCCTCATCAACCTCCTTGAGTCTTTGACCTGGTTTGAAGAGACGCGTGCGAGTGGGCATGCTTGCATACGCCCCAGCTTCTAGAATGAGCCAGGCACCATTTTGACCCTATCAAAGGCTCAATCGGGTCAAGTGTACGCTAGGTTTACGACCATTTGAAATCTTGACCTCACAATTTGGTGAGTTGGATCAAGTGATGAGGTCAGACCATAAGTAAAGGTTTAAGGGACCCGGTCCAAAACCGCATCTTATCATTCAAGGTTTGTCGTTCGTCGTACAGGTCTTGATTCCGCGGGATGATACCATAAAATTGATCTTGACTATCTAACTAAGTACTTACGATGGTGGTGGTGGTGGTGGTGGTGGTGGTGGGTGACCTTTCACTCTGGTTGTGAATCTCAACTCGCACGGGTTTAATTAATTATCTAATCTCAAAAGATGGTCGTTTGTCTTTCTTGGTAGCAAATGTCACATCACACTGTGTTTCTTTGAAGTGATTATCAGTTTGAGTTTGATTTGACCACAGACAAACTTGCACAGAGACAAAGGTCACTTGGGCGCAAATCCGAGTGAGACCAAATGAGATATCCTCATTCCATCATGAACTCGGCGCATTGATGGTCAACAGATACCCCCTCCAATCCAATCATCGTAGACCTCTTCCTGAATAGCCATTTGTTTCACCTACTTTCAAGTCATTTCTCAGTTAACTTATTACCTTGATCTAAATATTTTATCTACCTCGCGATCATCTACCCTCAACATCAAGATGCAACGACCACTTAGGCTGTCAAACGCATCACGCTCAAGTAGCGGAAGCTCAGGTACTTTCCTCAGTGCATCAGATGGAGTAAGTAGAATCATAGCCAAACCTTGCACAAAATGTTTCAATAAATTCATAAGCTGATGAACTAGATCTTCATAGACAACTTTTACTACTCCATCAGGTCAAGATTCGTGCCACCGATCACATCAAACCACAACTGTTGCTCAGAGCGAAGCTCTTCCTGATGGCGATCCTCTAGACTGCCTGATGAACCTACAGATCAGATCAGCAATTTCTTCAAAACGCTACGCAAATCAGCGCCACAATTCTCAGAGCTCTGGGAATATCAGTTGCGCACTTCCACCTACCATCAAAGACCCCAGTTTGGGTCTGACTCCAACTCCAAAAGTTTCTCTTCCAATTGACATGAACTCATCTCGTTACGCTCTGACTATGGCAGCTGTGATGAAAGCCGAAGATTCAAGATTTAATACTAGCTTAAGCAAGAAACTCGAGTGCGGTGGTGGTCAGAACTCAAGAGTCCCCTTTCCTCTTGCCCTCGAAGACAACTCGCAGGGAAGTTTTGATTTTGAGAAGAAAGGTCATCACAAAACACCACATCGGCCTCATCCCGAATCTCTACGAGAGCAATGCAACCTGGAAAAACACCGCGAGATTAAGTATGTCTTTTTTTTTTTAATCATTCAAAAGGCACCTACAGAAGTAAAGTCTTTCTTTCAACACAAATCAGATTTTGCTAATCAAATTGCTTGCCTGACTGACTTTCCTTAATATAGGGATCCAACATGTACTCTACGTAAGCTCTTTTTTTTAGTTTTTTTTTACATCTTGATCCCATACAATCAAGGTATCTTGAATTTTTTTGTCTAAATTGACTTTGCATCTCATAATCAGATGGTGTATCAGACCCAAAAATGCCCCTGAAATGGGAGAGTACAGAAGATTATGAGGAGCCATTGGCCACAATAAACTATGAAAAAGTTCCCGCGGTCACCAAAGGTCTTAAGCCATCAAGATCTATGTTCTCCTTTCACTCTTTCTTTGGAGCGGGTCAGCAGGGCTCTCGCTCTTCAAATATCTCATGACTGTTCAAAGAAGCATACTCTTCTGCGCCGCAGGTAGATACATTACAATGAAAGCTTGAGCGTCATCTTGAAGAACCTTCAAATGTGGAAGAAAAATGTCAGTGAGAGTAAAATTGGCATGCGTTTTCCTCAGACGGATATTGTCTTGGTGGAAGATAACATTCAATCTTTCCTGCTAAAGTCTGGATGCATTACTTGACACGTCTTGATCACGGAACTGACTGAGAAAAAAAAAAAAAAAAAAAAAAAAAACCTGTTTGGGTAACCTGAAGGTCAAAATGATTCTATCTATTAAAAATTTTCTCAATCAAACCCATTTTTTTTTCAATGGCATAAAGTTTTAAAAAAAAAAAAAAAAAAAAAAAAAAAAACTGTCCTGCCATAGCATCAAATTGCACCAACACCGACTCTAAGATCATAGACACTTGTCCTGTTAAATTTCAAGCAGCAAGAGGCAAGGAACTTTCAAGTTATAACAAATCAGTACAAAAACTGGAACCACTTCCAAAATTTGGTCAATGAGAATGAGGCAAAAGTATGTTAAACAGAAGAAGATAGAAATGAACGTGTCTCTGAGGATTCAAGTGGTGACTATGCTCAAATTTCACTGGCTAACTTGTGATTTTTACTTCTGTTCACAATAAAGAACTCTCTTGTCCACAAAGTGATAGAGCTTGCGGGAATTAAGCTAGGTACGGGTCTCCATGGTGTGATAGACCATGCTCTAGGAGATAGTATGTGAATCTCAAATCCTGCATTAGAGTGAGTCCTTCATTTTTATATGAACTCTACAACACTGCCTTTGTATCTCATGACTAATGCTGTCCTCTTTGCAGAGACAATCCGATTGTGATGGTAGCCCCAGGATTCTTGTTCGTATCGCCCATAGTCTAAGAGTGAGGAGGAAGTAACCTGAAGGGTATATAAACCCCTTCTCTCCTGCACAGGAGGTTTTCCCTCTCCCAACCTTTTACAACACATACCACAACAGAACCACTAGCACAAAATTGAGGATATCTTAAAAAATAAAGGATCTGATCAATAGTGCAAGCTTCACCCAACAGGTGTAAGTAACACAATGCAGAAAATTTATATTCTTTGCAGAAAAATGATCAAATGCCTAGTAACATGATGCAGAAAATTTGTTTTTTGTTGCAGAGAAATGATTAAATGTGAAAGTTTTGGAACAGGGAGTAGAGCAGATTGTATTGCAAGGTTTATTTTACCTAGTACAAAGGGTATGGGGGAAACTGAGGTTAAGCTTGATCTGAGACTGAGTGACATGGACTTGACAAGAGAAAGAGGCAGAAGGGAAAGTGAGCTCAATAATGGCACGTGGTTAGGACAAATATATAGAGAAAGGAAAACAAGGAGGGACTTACCGTCTCTCTTTCAGCAGATGAGGAAAGGAGACGGGTAAGAGGGATGGGAGTATTTAAGTTGAGTTGAGCTAGGGTGATGTTATAGTAGCATGATTTGGTTGGGGGTATGTCTGTAATAAGTGTACTATCTCTTTGTGTCAATTGAATCTCAACATTAAATGCCTTTGTTATCACATTTACCCCCCAAAAAATGACAAAGGCATCAAATCATTTACCCATCAGGAAAACAAAATCTTCCATGTAGTGTAAAAAAACAGTCATTTCTTTCACTTTTCTCTTTAATCAGGTCTGGTAGACCATCCCCTTCAGAACCCCTTGACTGTGAAGACTCACCAAGGGTTGGAGATAGAGGTAACCAATACAGGGATAAGCATCCCTCAGCCACCTACACCAGCTCTAGCCTTTATTATAAGAGTTGGCTCTTGCAGATAACTGTTTGGCTCAGTTATATGGCAAGGCACCCTGATGAGGAAAGGAATCCTTGTAAATAAATTTCAGGGTAGCAAATCTTCTTTTCAAAGGAGGTGACCAGACAGAAACCATCCCCTGACACCCTAAAATTGGTAGTAACTCTTTGGACATAGTTCAAGGAGCACATAGGAGGATGGAATGACCTTACTGGATAAATGATTGCAGTCTGGGAAATTTTCTGCAACAGCATGCACCCTTCATTGTAGCCCAGGCCATACTGAAATAGCCTGTCCCAAAGCAAATTGGTCCAAAGCACAATTTCCCCCATTGAATCCCTGTGTGTTCTCTTTGAACTATGCCAAAAGTTTAAGCTTTTTTTCATGAGGTAAAAAAAAAAAAAAAATGCCTCCAGAGTGGCTTGATTGAGCTGACTGGTGGTCCCTTGAAACTTTTTTCTTCTTTTTGGCAATTTCACCCCCCAGATTTGCAGGCCCCCTTTTTTCCTTGGACACCACAAGCATGGTATGTATCTATACACCTATTTTTGCAGCCATGATCCAGAATTCAGGAAGACATAATAAAGTTGAAATGAAGTACTTTCAGGAAGATAGGAAAGAAGGGACATGCATGATAGCCGAATTTTGAGGAGTCCTGCAGCTACAATTCTTCCCTTGTGTCCATGGAGAGAAGATAAATACATATGAAAGTGACAAAAAGATATAGACTTAAACAACACTACTGTTTCCAAACGTTTCAAAACCTTGGCCTGATCCCTTCTGGTCTCTTTGGAAAACACTAGAAGGAAAGGGAACAATAATGTTTTTATGTCCTGTCATCTCCGAATTCTCAGAGTCGTTTTGAGAGTCGTATGGCTTAAGGAATCTGTAGATCGCCCCGTGAAGGATGACTGCGGCAAATCCAGGGATCCAAAAAACCCAATGGACTAAAGAAGGGAGTAATGCATAGGCAGATATTTAGTCAAACTGGAACATGAACACATCAGAAACATGCGTAGCTTACCAGGCTGGAACTTCATGATGCCCATGGAAAGCCCAAAACAAACGTTTGGGAATCCAAAGGACCCAATATAGCCCGCGTGAGGGGCAAATCCCGAAGTGCAAAAGTTTCTGTCCTCGTTAAAGTAGCGTAAAGTCCATTCTTCTCAGCTGATACTCTTAGTACCATGAATAAGCGCTAATAGCAAATTTGACTCACAGTAGGCCTACCGACAAGCCATATAAGAAAGGAGTCAAGGAGGTGGAGTGTGGTTGACCTGATCGATATCCAGTACCTAGAGGAGACAAGTTCACAGTTCTAGAGTTCGGTTATGACATAAATCCATGCGGACTCTGGGAAAACTTACTGTGGGCAAGAACCAATAAGACCAGTGCCGCCATGAACTCTAAGGCGACTGCTTGTTGAGGTTTAAACATTCCGGTATTGCCACTATCAACTACACAACCGCCGTTCGACAAAGCTACGGCGTCTGATCCTAGAGCGCCAGCAACAAAACCACCTCCTATCACCGCACCAATCATCTGCGACAAAATGTACGCCCCTCCTCGAAAGAGTGACTTTTCAGTCCCAACGAGCAAGTGAGACAGAGTGATAAACGGATTTATATGAGCTCCAGTGATGGGCTTCAGAGCAAACATGATCAACGCCACCGCACTGCCATAAAGAAATGCAAGTCCGGCCCCAACGCCTACAGGGCTATTTAATGTAAACACGGGTGATGCAATGCCAATGAACCAGATGAGGATCAAACTGCCCAATCCTTCAAATATCTATGAACCAGAAATTCACTCAATTGATATATCGTTAGAAAGTGAGCCTATCAATACAGAAAAGGAGACATGACAGGAGAACACTCACAGATGCTTTCCAGATGGGCAAAAGTTCCATTTTCTAGGTCTTCTTTGTAGTAAAAGGGATGATATGGGTACGGATAGAATTATCAAAGTTTTAGGAATACCGAAGCTCCTATAAAGGAGGCTCTACTGTAGATACTGAAATTGGACACAGAGCAAGTAATACTAATTTTTGAACAATGCAAGTGGGTAGGTCATCAATGACAAGTTTGATGGGTCCTATAGGTAGAGGCAGCACTCTCGATTTTTACAACTTTGTACACAGTTTTGTCAAATTCCTGTCAGCGATGAAAGGTGAAGAAGGTTGAGGTTTGCAATATTCAAGCAATCGGCCTCTCTTAAGTAGGGAAGAAATATGTATTGAGGCGCTTGCTTCAGGACTTTTCAAAGATGTTTTACCGAGTCTACTTCAATCAACTAGGAGACATGAAGTGAGCAATCATGGACAAAGGGGGGAGGGGGGGGGGCGTTTCTACCTACCTTGGTAAAGCAGTGACAGAAAATGCCTCACATTAGACTTTTACCCAGTTGCGAGTTTGAAGGAGACTTGCATTCATCCGGATGTGAAGTTGATTGAACCTATTTGGCCTAAACGCCAACATGCCGAGGTGAACGATAAGGCGAGGTGCTCCTGGCTGGTAGTCAGTTTCATAAACGTGTTTTCGGACTCTCTACAAAAAGGTCGAGTTCCGCCTGTTTCGCTTCTAGATTACTAGATCGCAACGGCTTTATCGAGGTCTTGTCAGAAAATCCCGATTATCTCTACAAAATCAATAAAGCCGTCCCTAGAGCTACCAACCCAGGTGAGCACTATCGTACCCGCAGAAACAACGCACGACGTCGGGATCCCAGTAACGCCTTGTGTTTCCTTGCCTCGGTGTATCATTTCTGCGGACATGTTGAACAGTCGGAAACCCAATCATTGATGTTACCTAGCTCTAACAAAGTGTACGTTGGCTGTAATCACTACAACCAGTGCTTGTAGGGTCAAAAATAGGGACCAGTGTAACAAAATGTGATTCGGGTGAATTGGATTTTGTCAATGTAAAGTTTTTTTTGAAAACTGTCTAGTTGAGGCAGGCTGATAATTCAGGTTTTAAGTCTGGTCATTGGCCACAAAAAAACTGACATACTATGCAAAGACTTACGGATCTCTAAGAGGTGATTAGTTGAGTTCAATTATCTGAGCTTGGTGAGCTGAAGTTTTCAATCCCTGGTGCTTTACGCAATAACAGGTGAGCACTCAAATTGTCAGAGCAAGTTCGGGAAGATGGCCAAAAGTCCTATATCCAGACTACAGACCTGAGAAGATGAGAAGAATTGAAGACAATGTAGCGGGCAAAAATAAAGGTGACAAGATGGATGAATGAATTCAATTCCCGCATGAAACAAATAAGTTTTAAGATAGAGAATTTGATAGGTCTGGATCAGACCTTGTAAAAGGAAGTGGAACACCGAGTCTGATGGGTATGGGTGAGTACGTGAGGTATTAGCCCTCGTGTCTCCTTCCCTGTTAGGGAATGTAAGCTGACCTAGTGTAGGTTGGGTGAAAAATGAATGAAGGAGATAAGATGTGAGCTTTGACATGCTCATAACCAGGGATTGTGACAACCTTTTTTATGAGTGGACAGTATTGGAGAGGTACATCTTTGTGTGAATGATAATGGTTAGAAGGGTTCTCACTGCCAACAAAGACATCTAGGACAAGCTTGTCCTAGATTTCCTCAGACAGGCTTTGTCCTAGTTTTTTCTATCCAAACATGGAACATCTAGGACAACTCTGGTCCTAGGACTTCTAGAACAACTATGTCCTAGTAGTTTCTGCTGGCAGTGTCCAGGAAAAATGCATATGCATGAGTCAATGTGAGATAAGGTTGAGGTATAGTTTGGGAGATGTGGGGTAGGGGTGGGACTTGTAACTCTTTCCACTGATGGGGAAAGAGTTGCAGATGTGCGGGGTGAGAAGCTTTTGTAGGAGGTTTTCACTCTTGTCTATTAGGCTATATCTGAGCATGGTTTGTGGGCTGTTTGGTATGCTACTGTGTAGTCAAATGGATATTGATAGACCTGAGTTGGACACTCAAACTATCAGAGCAAAGTTGGGCAGATGAAATGAACTCTTTAGATCCGGACTACAGCCCTGAGAAGACCCGGGAAGAAATGGAGACAATGTAGAGAAAAAAAAAAAACACTAACAATCCCCATCTTGTGGAATGGAATACAGAAGCTCTGGAGCTTTGACTGGAAAAAAAAAAAAAAAAATCTTGGCCCTTCTACTTCTTTTTTTGATGATATAGTACTGGTGATAACTTTGTAACCTTGTGATTTTCATATGATGACTCATCTTGTTCTCATTATCAACTGTTGGCCTTCCTCAGTCCTACTTACTCAGCAATTTCACAGGCTTTTCAATGAGCTCATCATCACATTTAGTAGTACAGAATCAATTCTGTAATCACAAGGTACTTTTTCCAGCAGATTTTTTTTTTTTTTGAATCACATGGAGACATGCTAGCTAGCTAGGTAGGTAGGTGACAGAAGCCTGCCTAACATGTGATCCAACCAAATATGTTGGTAGTTGAAGAGTAACAAGAGAGAAAGTGTCTATAGGTAAACAACATAACGGTCACCATAAAAGTTCTCACATATCAGAACAAGTCTACTAATAAGAAACAAAAACTTCTAACCATCACATCTCACTCCTCACTTTCAACACTCATCAGCATTTGGATTTTCCCTTTATATAACACGGCCACCAGTTCAAAATAAGGTTTTTGGTGATAAGACCTACTAGTCTTACCAAAACCTAAACCAATGGTATATCATAACAGTATCATCAGCTCACCACAACTTTGAACCACAGTCCAATGATGAAGGACAGGTGCATGATGAAATGTATATAAATGCCCTGTTTCTTGCTCAGTAAGAATTCCCCTCCTCACTGTTGACCACAATCACCTAAAATAACCCAATAGCACACCAATTGAGAATACTTGTATAAAGTCATCCATTCAGTAGTGCAAAGGGGTATAGGTCTGAGTAACTAGAGGTCACCATTCAGACTGTTAACCTTAGAGTCTTCCAGAATCCTTGTCAGTGAGCACTAACAAGGACAGATAAATCACCAAGGCAGTCATCAGAGCAGGATTGGACCCAAATGGTTGTCATGCTCAACTGTGCTCTCCTTCAACACCCAGTACCAGGGCCCAGTGACCCAGTCCTCCCAAATTCTCTACTCAAAGGTTGTTTAGCTGCAGTCTAGACTTGGGTGTACCAAGGGTAGACTGAATTTTAAGCCAGGTGGTAGCCTAACAGAAGCCACTCCCTGACATTACCTCATTATTGATTACTCATACATTCACATAAGATGGTGAAGTTCCTGGTTTCTCTTGCGACTTGATGATTTGTCTGGTTTCTTGTCTTGTGTGTCTCACTACAGGTACCTTTCTCGCTTATGCTTCTCAAAATTCTTCTCTTAACTTATTTTCCAGTCATTATTATTTACCTTTAGCACTTCAGAAGTTTGCGATTATCTCTGCCAAAAAATTGTGTGTAACCAATATTTAACAAGTGTGTATGTAATGCTTCATCCAACCGCAACGAAAAAACTAAAAACGACAAAAAATACGACTCCAAAAAAACATAGAGAGAAACAAAAAAAAAATGCCAAATAGAATAAATGTGAATGAGAAAAAGATTTGTACTAATCACATGGCGCATGCATTACCAAAATAACAAAAAAAACAAAAACCAAAACGCTGGAATATCGACGACGATGAAATATATGAGGCAAATTTTGTTTAATGGGTTCTTATCTGCTCTTTCTCATTGAAAATTGAAGTAAACGACCACAACAAAATTTCAAAAAAAAAGAAGGAAGGGGGTCAAGGAATGAGGAATAATGTCTTTTTAAGAGAAGTATGCCGCAAAGCCTGATCAATTCGACGTCGAGAAGCTGGATTGGGCACAAACATCTGAAAAACTGATCGCTGGCTCATTACGGTGTGTACTCCGAGTGCCACACGGCATATGATGAAAACTATTTAACAGCACATGTCGCAGATAGCTGTTAGAGGTTCAGAGGGGAACCCACAACCAAGTCATTGTCAGTAAACAGGATAAAAGAATGAAAACGAGATCTCCGCAAAAGGCACACCTTCAAAGATACAGCAACATAACAAGCATCGGAGTAGATCATAAAGACAGTCGCAGCAACAACAGCCTCCTTTCAACCGCAGGAGCCTGTCTTTCTTCTCAGCATCCGGTCCATCCTGACGTTCGAGATCAACTTCCGCGGGAGGGGTGGTGGCAGCGGGGTAGGCTGCCTGAGCGAGGACATACGTCGGAGGTGGGCTTCTCGGAGCATCGTTTTCAACATAAGTTGTAGGTGCGATGACGTTGAGATCGATAGGAGCTGAGGCGGGCATGGACTTCGATGTAGCAGTAGTCATCGTCAACGATTGATGTGTGGGCGGGTTCAATAACTCGAGATGATGAGTGCTTTCTTGATGAAAAGGATACCTGTTGCGATTTAAAGGTTACGACGTCGTTCTGTGAGAGCGAAGAAAAGGATAGAGTGAATTGCGAGGATTCAAAGAACTGATGATGGATTAGAGTGAGCGATGGGGAAATCGGTCAAGAAGCTTATGAAGCGTTGAGATCTGTGACGTCTGTAAGGGATTCGTAGTGAGAAAGTGAGGGCAGGCTGAAGCTTAGTAACCGAGATGACCGAACACGGAATTTGAATAAATGTTTATGAAGACCACTTTGATTTGCTGAGGCGATGCATTCGAATACCCACCCTACACAGCCTCAATGACCCTGGACCGAACACGAACACCGAGTTGAGACCGCCCAGACGGGCCGTATCTGGAACCGCACCGAGTCTGTTTACAGTGGTAGGATACTTACTGTTACTCACCTGTAAATTTGACTCAGACGACACCCTCATAAAGCATCTCGACCGCAGAAAGCTAATCATTCCAGTCCTGCTCTAGCAAGCGGAAGGGCTTACCACTAATTGGCGTCTCTGGGCCTGAGAACTTGAATCAAATCCTGTGGAAGAGTACCCAGACCTCATTACTTCCCTTGGCCTGATCCAGCACAGACCTAAAAAGACCTCCAAAGGCCCAGACCAATCTGTCAACTTTTAAGCTGCGGCGTCAACAAGTTCAAGATGCATCAAACATGTCTGGAGTCTCACAGTGGTGGAGCACCAAATCTGGGGCCCTAATGCTAGAAAACTTAATTTTCCTGTGCTGCTTTAAGTACTTATGTAAACAACGTACAACAATTTGCTCTCCATTCCTGTACAGGTATCGGAGATGACCAAGCATCTACACTTCTTTATGTAAGGTGTGCTCACTGATCATTTTGGCACACAGCATGTACAACTGAGCACCCAAAGTGCAAGTTATCGGAGCTGCAGCCAAACACCACAAGATCTGCCCTAAAAAGGTCTGAGAAACCCACTTATGCTTTTCAAAAAGCGCATCAAAACCCACTAAAATGCTGAAAAGCCTTGTCATCTTGGCAATCATAAGCCACGCTGTGCACTGACCCGAGCCCAAGTTTCAAATAGCTACCCTCACCCTCACTCCGAGCACTCCATGGCTCACTGACGCCTTCCCAAACCCCGACCCCAGCCTGGAATCCCCAAGATCCTTGCGGGTATCCCCCCTGTTCCCTATTGGGGATATGCCTCATTGGCGGTCCCGGAATCCGCCTCGCTGGTCTTCCCTGAGGATTTGGGAGCCCAAGTGCTTGTTCTTGTTCGAGCCCCTACCCCAACGGGCCAAGGCCCATGATCCCCTGGAGGGGGTCGGGGTTTGAGCTCCAGCTGAACTGGTAGGTCTACCCTTGATCTCCCTCCCTTGATTGTTTCTACTTGATTCACTCAAGTCCATACCCTACCACCCAGCTGACATGGCCACCACCACCCCCATATGTGCTTGATGTAGACAAAAGTGTGATGTCTTGGTTGTTTGATGAGACAGTTGTACAGTATAGAGAAGGGGAGAGGCACTGGTGGGTAGATGGTTGAGGATAGAGTCAAAAGTCCAAAGACAAGAGATTGTTGAGTGGTGATTATATGTAAATGATAGTCAAACTGCGGATATTCCTGAACATGATTCCTGGATAAACTCCTGGAAGGAGACCTGTGTAAGGCTTGAAATCCGTAATCGGACTTGGGCATTCTACATATGATCACATCTCAAGATCCATTACAATCGGCCATTTTTCCAACGCAAATCACTTTGAAAAGAGCCCTATTGGATTGAAACTGGACATCTAATATTATGTACGATACCCAGGTTCAATACAAATATGTTGGTGATAGGGGCTGCCACTGCCAGGGGCAAAGGTTGGTAAAATTTGCATCTCACCACTCAATTTAGCAATAGGGCCCCACCACCAAGAATGGTATTCTGATTCTCTCATTAGGAGCATGACTATAACAAGTTTCAGTAAAGTTCAAGCTGGTGCAAGATATGAAGCATATGCCATCCTCTTTCTTGTGCACAAGTTTTTTTTTTTTTTTTCAACATGATTTGTGCCCTCCCATGAAATCTGTGAGTGAAAGAAGTGCATTGACATGATACTGGCAATTTGAAGCGGAAAAGAGAACATGTTTTGCAATGTTGAGGTGCTAAATTAGGTTGACGCTATGGTGACCAAAAACCTCAACCATCTTGTCCAATAGAACTTCCTAATATCCAAACCTACGCCAATCCCCGCAAAAACCCGACTTGAAATTTTGGGGGAAAAATAATAATTGCTGCTCCCATGATCCTAGGTTTGTAACCCGTAATTGGAGCAAATAATTATCAGAAGCCCCTTCTTCTAGAAGTTATCCTGGTGTCCGTCGTGTGCTAGTGCTAATCAGACCAAGGGTTTTGATACAGAGCCCGAACGACAATTCACAAGTAAAACAGAGGTGAAGACTAAATGATGAATAAAGGCTTTCCTCGGATAAAGTCACTAGGCAACCATGTATTTGCTTGTTGTCGGTTCTCATAGACTTTGTCCAGCTTCAGCTTTGAGTCAGTGTTAGAATTTTTGAGATCGATTGGACTGTCTTTCATGTGTTCCCTAGAAGAAAAAAGTGGCTCGTGTTCGTACTTGGAGAGTAATGGTACACATATCGTGTTTCAGAAGCAAAATCCCAATAGTTTGATTGAACAAGATACATGCATCCCTCCTCTAATCCCCTTTACTTCGCAGAGGACACACACAAAAGTAGGCGTTGAGGATTATTGTTTTTAGGGGGGGGGATGGTGGATAATTTCAGATGTCCAGATCCGAGTCGCTATCATTCGTACGACCACGTGAGCTGGCGCTGAAGCCATTTCGGATATTTTTCGCCCTGTTTGGCCTCTTGCAGGAAGAGTGCTCAACGCCATCCGAATCTTCGCTCTCATTTCCATCTACTTCCTTCCGCGATACGGGAACACGAGCAGAAACTTGAGCGTCTTTCAAGTCTTCATCTAACATACCGATACTTGCCAGTTCGGCTTCCAGATCTTCAAGCCGAGTTGCCAATCCGTTAAATCGAGTACCTTGATCGTTACCAGCTTGTCCGATTCCAACGTATTGACGTACACATTTTCCGTGGCGGTAACAAAGTAATGTAGGTTGGTTGGCAGCTGGGTAATTGTCAATACAAGAGGTGCCAGGAATAGAAAGAAAGTGTGTTGTTGGATAAAGACTTGATAGGCGTTCGAGCAAGTCCAAAAGGTGCCGAGAGGGGGCGGAACTGAAGGTGTAAAAAATTAAAGCAGAGTCACAAATCAAGTCACACATAAGTAGTCCATCGAGCCACGCGACTTGTAGAATCTGAAACTCACTCATTCCATAAACATAACACGACGCCCGTTCCAGTCCGTCGCCCACCTTCCTTTTCAGAATCGTAATCGGGGAAATTCTTTTCACTAGCTTCGTTCACCTCACGAACATAATCCTCTCTGCCAATTGGCCTAACCCCGGGACCAAAACGAGCTTGTCTTCGAATGGCTTCCACCCCGCCCAGTTGATTGAGACGTGACTCTCTCCAAGCTTCGATGAGATGAGTAGGTAATTCATCCTCCAAATCCAAGTCCTCTATCTCTAACTTTGCAAGTGCATCGGTAGTGGAAGCTCCTTCGAGAAGTTCGCTCAGTTTTGCTTTGGCCTCGTCTCCTCGGGCAGGGGTTGGGCTAGAGGGTGGCGAATCGACCGTGGGAAGTGGGGGAATGATACCTCGGGCACTGTTGAAGGCGAGCGAGTATCATTTTGGTCTTGTACGACGGTTTCCGTAGCCTTGATGTTCAAAGAAAACAAGCGGGCTAAAGGAACAGAACACTTACCGGAGTGCGTCATTGCTTAAGAGTTATGGTCATTCGAAAATTCCCGGGGAAACATAATCACTGTCAGCACTTGCCTCGACATTGGCAGGAGGCGCAAGACCAGGGTTGCTCACAATTCGGTGTCTTCTGAATAGCGAAGTGCTGGCATCGTAGTGAGTCACTTTAAGGAACATCAAGATTCTCGAAATGCATTCCCGACTTGAACACCAAGCGCGAGGCGCTATCCGAGTCCGAGCCCGATTTTTCCCCAAGCTCCGCAAATCCGAGACTAGGACCTGGTAGGAAAGCCCCACAGCGCAGCTCACTACTGTACCTAACTTGAACCAAGTCCCAGTGATACAAATTGGTTTGGCGGACAGTTCCACAGCGCCTAACCTGAAAACCTGTGCCAAGGTCGTTCCTTTTGCAGGTAGAAGCTTTGGTTCCAAAGTGGCCAAAAGCTGGTTAAATAAAACTACTTTCACCCACTCATTCCTAACAACCCCCCATCTTTTTTTACCAGTGTCAGCCCTCTGTGTGCCTCTTTCTAATAGCTTTGTCAAATCTTATTGATTACTTACATTGCGAAATGTAGTGCTACCTCGATGTAAAACTCAAGAAGTTGGAAAATTTTGACTTTTTCAAAGTTTGGATTTGAGAGTGCTACAGACTGTCTCTCCAGTGTAGTAGTCAACCTCAAGCCATCTCAAGGATTGTTGAGATTCAGATGGCTGTTAATTATGTTCCTGTCAATGGATTTTGATAATTCCTCAGAGAAACCTATGAGAATTCAATTCAACTTCTACCACCAAGGGAAATGACCTTGGCCTAAGTCCCTTGCTCCAGCCTCAGACTTGTATGTCAAATGTAAACTGAACTATGACTTTGTTAAGGTAGGCATTGTATGGGCTCTTTCTTGCGCATGTGGAGGGTCAAACCACTAAAGATTGTGGCATCAGTCCTCAGAGAATATGGGGTGAGACTTTAAGAGTTTCCACCTCTTGATTGGAACTGTCCACATCTGTGGGGTCAATCAGAAGTCCTGGCATCACATACCACCACTGCACATGACCCTTTCTTGTAGTGTACTAGTGAATACAAACATTGACATAAAATAAAAAGAAAAAGGAAAGATGTGTGTACCAAGCATGTTGTAGTAAGAAATTGTTTGAGATCCATTTGATTTGGGTTCTCTGCTGTGCACACACCCATCCTTTGGCCCCTCACACATGAAAATCAGTTCCTTGGCCCTCATCCCCACTTCTGAAATATTGGAATTGCATGAAAGCATTTTTGTATGAGATAGCATTCCCAGATGCAAAACAATAGACAAATTTTCCCAAGTAAGAGACCTTATAAATTGATACAAATGTGTTGGTGGTGTAAGGAGATTCCTCACAAGCAGAGCTCCACTGTAGATTCTACCAAATGAAGCATTTGTCTTTTTGTTTCTTTTTTTTTTTTTTGGTAACAATAATGAAAAAGGTATTTCATCATTTTTCTGCAAGGTAAAAAAAAAAATTCACATTGTGCTTTCTTGGTTAGGATTTTGGAATCTTTT
>MU167224.1:126771-144781 GCA_015951145.1 Cronartium quercuum f. sp. fusiforme G11
TTGCATTTTCACAGCTATTACATAGAATACAGCAGGTGTTTAAATTGCACTAATGTTCTGTGATTGGATCAAGGTCCTTTTTAAGGGAAGCAATAAGGGTATTAGGGACTGAAAGCAATCAAGAACCCAAACCTAGAAAAGTGTAGAGTGAGAGAAACTAAATCTTAGCATTCCATTTTTTTTTTTTTTTTTACAAAGATGTTATGGGTTGTCAAGCACAAAGATTTCAAACCTCATGTGTTCAAATATCTCTCTTTCATAAACAAGTTGATTGACTCATAAGTGTGTTCGTTTATTTGTGCATGACTCATGACTTCATACTTTTATCTATATTAAAACATATAGAAGACAGCGAGCAGAAATTTTCTTTCATCCCAATCTGGTAAGTCCTCCTTTCTTATTCTTATTCTTCCTTTTTTTTCATCCTATACTGAGCTACATCCTTCATACATGATCACACCATCCTTGTATTGTGTTATGTTTCTAACCTCTTCATATTCTCCTTTTTCAGCCCTTAAGATCTTACCTACTAGTAAGATCCATAACATCTTCACTGTAGTTACATTAAAAGAAATATATATATATATAAAATAATTACAACACCTTTTTAGGTCTAGTTTCAAAGACCCAAAATTGATTCCAAATAAAAACTCACATACATCTTACAAGCCTAGTATCTAAAGCTTCGAGAAAAAATATTTCAATTTTTTTTTTTTTTTTTTTTTTTTTTTTTCCCAATGATTAGTTGAAAACAAAAGAAATTTTAAACCAGTCCAATTAAAGTATTAGAAGGGTGACCCCAACCTAGGAAAAGGAACAATCACCCTTCATTTAAATCATCCAACAAAGTAAAAAAAAAAAAAAAAAAAGTTCAGGCTTTGATCATTCAGGTATAAAAATACCTCATGAACCTTTACAATAATCATTTACCTAAATTAATCCAAAGAAAGTCAGGTAGAGTAAATTTATTACAACCATCTTGTATTTATCAGACTAACCTACTCTAAAAAAAATCTTTGAAGATTCCCTGCTTAAAAAAACTCTTACTACCTAGGTCACCAAGAGTTACCTGTAAGGCTTGTAAACTTGGAACCCAAAGAGATGAGATACTCAAATTTCTGTCTTCAGGATCCAGTGAGCCCTGGAGTCATGATCTCACACAGGGAAATAAGACTAAAAAATTGTTCAAGAAATCAAAGTGAACTGTGAATGACTGCAAAATAAACCAACCCCTGGGTTTAGAGCTATTAATGGAAAACCTATCTAGCTAGAATGGGGAGAGCCTCACCCAATCTTTACAAACCAATACTTCAGCATGCCTTAAATTTCCATTTAGCCAGAGAAACTACTAGTTACTACTTTTGAGTAACTTATGTTTGGATTAAGTCATAGCTTTTTAAACCCTACCCAGAACTCAAGTTACAGTCAGCTCTCCACCCTTTAGATTCCTAAACTTCATTGTGTTTTTATTTTTATTTTTATTTTTATTTATTTATTTTTATTTATTTATTTATTTTTATTTATTTATTTATTTTTATTTATTTATTTATTTTTATTTATTTATTTTTGAATCCTTTTGCTTTATCTCAACTATCACCCTCCCTGTTCTTTTCAACTCTGATTATACTACTAGGTAAGTTTCTTACTTTGTAGTGTACTCTTCTGGTCCCAAACCCAGTTCTTGCAACTATCTTTTGGTGAGATCCCTGTTTTTGTTTGTAAAAACTCAGGTTACTCTTACAATTCCATTCTTTGAGAAACAGTACAAGGTCTAGGAACTGACCAATTCCTTCTGTTAACTAACACTAGGCTTTTACAAGTTCAAGTGATTACCCTCTTAGACTTCTACCAGCTCACCCATTCTACTCAGACGGATTCAGTCAGGACTCACCCTAGGTATTCGAACTAGACCCCGCTAGGACTTTTTGATTAGCCAATCTGACATCCTTGGTAAGCCAACCTTAATCCGTCATAGTACCTTTTTTTTTTTCTTTCTTTTTTTTTTTTGCATAGCATGACGGTCTTTTATATAACTCGCTTAATTGGTATAACCCAATCAAAAAGTGGATAAATTACCAATTCAAAGAGCATGCTTCATAAATAGAATACTGTTTCTCAAGTTGGATTATATATATAAGGATTCATAGAGGCAATAATTGCTAAAGCACATCCACTTTTTTTATATGATAGCACATTTAAAAACTTGAGCAACCCTCATAGTATGTGCACCTTTTTTTTTTTTTTTTCTGAGGGGAAAATGATATGTGCACCCATAATTTGCATTTTTATTTTAATGCTATGTAGACTGAATAGTCTGCCTAAATATGCCACTCGCTCACTTCACGGTCAGTTTATGATTTACCTCCTATTACTCTTGACGAAAGTAGATTCAACAGTCCTCAATCCCGCCTACAGTGATCTTGTAACTCGCTTCTCCTTCGGGCACTAGTCCAATTTTTTTTTTTTTTTTTTTCAAAAAGCATTGGTGATTAAAGTCGGATTGGGGTGTAAAGGATTCATACACAATTGTGACTTACTGTCAGGACTATCACACAATTTTGCGACTCGCTCGTCACCTCGACCTTTCCGGAGGGCTATTCGGGTAGATGATGCGTGAGCCAAGACATGTCCACCCACTGGCTTCTTATCTGCTCCCGAAAACATGCTTGCAGCTCCTGGGTCCGATTGCACTTGGTTGGTGAGAAAGACACCTGAGAATCTCAAGTAGGCTTTAGTGATGTTTTTCTGTCTCCGAGTTCAAAGGAGCTATCGAAAGCTGTTGTTGCACGATATGAATTCAAGGGGTTCAGAAAATGGAAACCAAACTAACAAACGTTGAACTCTTCCGAGATTCGGGTCAATCTTGCCAACATCTGATTCAACTTCTGTTGACGTTCTGAAAGCTCCCCACGACCCGAATAGTCTACACGAAAGAGGGCTAAGATTGAATCGACAATCTACAGCGCCAGAAACTTGATTAGAAAGACCGCTACGACAAGTTCCAGTCAATCGAACTTTGACCTACTAGGAGCCTGAAGTCGCCGTCTTCAGCAAATTTGGCGGCAAGGTGAACAATCAAGTCCATTTCTGTAGACGAAAACAAAAACGGAAGTCATTTCTCAGCGAGATAATGGTGATCGATCTTGAATCGGTCAGCCGAAGAGACAGAGTTGTGGATAAAACATTCTCAAGAAGTACATACGATGCTCGCTGTTAGCCGCTCTTCCAACAATGATATTGTCCAAGCAAGCGTCCGAGTCCATGCTAAACCTCTCGGCAATAGCCCTGATTCTTTCAGGTCGAAATGTTCCTTCGGTATCGATATAAGCGACCTGAGAAAAAAAAAAAAAAAAAAAAAAAAAAAAAAAAAAAAAAGATGAGCGAGAAGTCAAGAATCGGACGACAAGATTCGCCATTCAGGTCTTCCTTACCTTACCAGCGCCACCGCCCATCTCTATGGGCAGCTGGGCCGTCAAGCACAGTGTATGACACAGCTGTGTTTTGCCGCATCTACGTTTACAAAGGCGAAATCCAAATTAATTCGAGACCTCTTGTCATCATCCTATTGATCACGGTCAGAAATAAAACGCGGCATCTTACGCACCGAAACTCTCCATAGACTGATATGAGACGTTGGGAAACACATGAGTTGCAGGTGCTGATATGTTGATGGTATGAGACGACGTTACCCTCGGTGATTGACTGGCTCTGAATGCCGCCTCCAAGCATACCGTCAAGCGCTTTACTTCCAGTCGTGAGCATGACTACTTTGTCTCGGTCAACAAGCACGTCGGAAGCTAAAGTGCGATGTATTATGAATGTTACTCGTACAGTCAGATGTCAAAGTAACAAACTGTAACAGATTATCAAAAACTTACCGGTCTTGAACATGGGTCCGGAGAGCTTAGCGGCTGAGTCTTTAATTTTGTCCACCTTGATCTCGCTTATCCCCTGGAAACACAAAGTGGCAAGTTGAACAGAAATACAATGATAATAGAGAGAAAAAGTGGTAAAAGTGTGGACCTATGTAGTGTACCTTTAGTGCGGTCAACTGCTTTCGGGAGGCATTTATAACGGCTTTGACGGTCGCGAATCCACCGTCCTTCAACTTTTTGATGTCTTGAGCTGAAATTCCCTAAAGAGACCAGCACAATAGCCCGAAACGCAAAAGAAAGCGGTCAAGAGAGGTTCTCCACTTTCCAAGACGTGGTTGATGGTCTCTGGTAAGGTGCTTACTAAATCTTGTAAGGCATCCACATCAATATAGAATCGAGTGTCGGGCTCAGTGGCCATCACAATTGGTCTTGAGGAAGTATAAAGTACGGTAGTAAATGTGAATACAGTATGGATATCTACCTGAAGATGCACACGGGACCAAATGCTGGAGGGGTGATGTACACAGGGAGTGTTGGAAAGGCAGAAGCAGCAGCGAGAAGGTATTTAAACGCAAACAGCAGGCATTCGAACCGGTCAACAGCCTAAGCCAGATTGACGTCACTCTCAAAGTCAGACTCAAATCCGTACTGTTGGCTGATTGACCATGGTTGATAGGTGCGAACGTTCGAACAATTCGGGTGGCGCATATACTCACTTGTAATGCGCTTCATACATTCTGGAATACCTTGTCCACACACACGGAACAGTACGTCGGTGGAGACTTCGGATGCTGCATCAGAAAACACTTGGCAAATGCGTCGGCAGTGCCTGAAACACTCCAGGGAAGAATCAACATTTGACCCTGGACGCGGACATGAGGTGATCAAGATTTTTTGGGGGCGCGAAACGCCAGAATGACATAGTTTACTGTTACTGAGATGTAAATTTCTCGACGGCCTTCTGGAAACCCAGTAGGCTATAGAAAACAACGATTACAACATCTCGAGTCGAGGGCGAGCTTGGAGAGGGAAGTCTGCATAAATTGCTACTGGGTGTACAGGATTTTGATGATACAATTGCTGTTTCAGGATGAGAGTAGTCTCAACAAGGTATGAAAACTGAAGACAAGTATTAGGCGGGATAATAGGAGTGGTATATAGAAATGGACAGGGCAGTATGGTAGGCATTATGAAAAGAATTTAATGCAAGAGACAGATAGTGACTGTTTGGTGCCCGATTAGACCTGGCTGCTAGATGCGATGGCCTTCGGACGACCCCATTTGCTGTGGCAAGAGATATGTTGAATGTGTCAGGGGTACAATGTCGAAAAATCAAGAGTGAACAATGAAGAACTTACAGTAGACTGCTGCGTTTGGGTGTGGAAGCGATGTCGATGACGTGGCTATTTTCTCCGCTCTGATGAGGGAAAAGAAGATAGGGGTAACACACATATCAGAAAGGGTGACGTTTGAACTCATCGAAGAAGGAGAAACATACGCTTTGAGAGGATACCGAGGCTGAGGTGGAGTTACGCTTATGATTAGGATTGGCTTGGGCGCGGGAAATGGGCTGGGCTCCAATGAGAGAGATTCCGAGGCAGTGATCATAAGCTATAGGAAGTGAATATGACGGTTAGTAGGCCGTTGTGCAAACGGATGTTTCGAGCTGAAGGTTACGTACTGACTGAGAAAGTGTCCTCGCGCTTGGGGCGAGCGCCGTTGAGGTCAGAAGTGGTGATCTGATTGGAGTTGGCCGATTCGGAAGAGGAAGGAGAAGGAGGATTTCGGGAGAGCATCTTGAAAAGGGTTTGTTATTGGACGGAGGTAAGGGTGATGTGACCAACGAAACCGTTTGGGTTGAATGGTTTATAAAAGATTTAAGCTGAGCAGTTGAATGCGGTGGGGGCAGTGTGAAAGTGGGAGAGGGATGCAGTGAGGATGGCGAATGAGATGGTTTGCAGTGAAACAAGGCCTCTCTTTATAGAATTCTGGGAAATGGTGAGAGAGGTGTATAGGGATTCACTTGAAAAAAGGCTAGCCGTTTGCCGAGTTACGCTAGTCAGCTGGCCCACCACTTCCCCGTCCCTGTCTTGCGGTTCGGTGTGGCTGGCATTCAAGAAGGGACTGGGTGAAAGTCGGAGAGAGCGATGAGATGGAAGTTGTCGGTGGAAGTCAGTCAGTCAGTCAGTCAGTCTCAGTCAGTCCATTTACAGTCTTTTGATGAGCTAGTCACTGATATCCGGTCCGATCCACAGTCCTGCTCACGGTCGAAGCGATAGAGAACAATCATCCAACAGACAGACTAGTGGGTTATAACTTTTCAGTCTACCACCTAATCAAGACCAGCCATCGATCCAAAGAACAAACAGGACGAGCGAAACAGGTCATTGTTAATCTAAGGCAGGTTGTCCAAGTAGCCCATCAAGCCATCAGTGTCAGACTCTTCACTCATCCCAGTCACTGGTTTTCCCCATTTGCTTGACCATCACTTTTAGCCACTTTTCCTACACAATACCTCAATTGGGTCCATGTTGCATGCTTCATTTAATAGGATCCGACCTGCTCATCCACCCTACGCATTCCGAGCCTCCGTACTGATACGTGACCCTGTAATGAGATAAAGACCGATAAGCAGCAGTACGCAACAGGTACCCACCTAAACTTACAATTCAAATCCCAATCGACACGTACGATCCACAGGGTAGAATGCTTAGGATTGCAGTCCGTCTCAGTTCGAGCACTAAGTAAACCGATTTTCTTACTTAAATAAGATGTTTTACTTGACTTGAAGCACTGTATCATAATGCACCAGGCGCAGAATTCAAGACACTTCCTACAGGCGTTAGGTAATGCCCGAGACATCCGGACGCGTTTCAAGCTGCTGATAGAAGAAGTAGCCATGATCCTGTAGCCCTTATCGTTAAACGGGTTGAGATCAATTTTTCAAACCCTCCTGCTTTCGAAGAGCGGGGGGAGAAAGATACATGATAGTAGCCTAGCATTTGATTACTTGTACTCGACTATACACAATGTCCATCTGAGATGCTCATAGCACCACTTGCATTCGTAAAAAATCGCCCGACTTTCTTCACTTGCATCTCTCACACCCTACCCTTCCCATCTTCGAAAGCGTCATAATGGCACATCTACTTGCAGTGCTTGCCTTGACACTACCAACTATTGCATTCGCCGGCCGTCCAGGTCTAGGACCTTCGGCACATCGGCCCGACTTTCCCGTCCAAACTCACAATATTTTTACTCTCACCATACCCACTGCCCTGCTCACCAATGCCTCACACACCAATCATACCATCGAACCTCCTCGTTCTAATCACACTACATCATCCGTCAATGTTACCATACCTCAGCTCAATGACGAATGCCTTCGCCAACCGCTCACGCCTGAGCTTTGGCACAAACTCAAGATGAATGCATACCTAGACAGCTATCCCGGAGGTAAGAACTGGACACTCGAAGTCAGTATTCTAAGCCCTTATCGCCATTCACAATCTTTAAAGAAAGTATAGCTAGGTCATATGAAGAGTATCAAATTGATTGTTTGCCTACCCAGAAATATGCCGGCCGCGTCGGCGCAACCGACTTTGTGTGTGGTATTGGAAAAGTATGCAGTCCAGGTCAAGTTAGTAAATCTTTCATTCTTGAATCAACAAGACAAACTTCACACCTGAAGTTCAAAAATTGACCGGCTCTATAATCTTTCCGATATAAAAGTTGTGCGAGTCTGTGAAGGGAAGAGACTGGTATGCACTAGTGGCGGCGGAAAATTGGAACAACTTTGTCAATAGCCTTTTCGAAGCTGCTGGGGATGCGTAAGTAATCCTTTGTCGCTATTTTTTTTTTTTTTTTTTTTTTTTTTTTTTGGAACCGAAATCTGATCAACATTACCAACTCAGTTTCGATGAAGTTTCAGGTTAGTGAAAGATCACCATCATACTAGATATCGACAGCACACACACACAGGCGGTTGATGGGGTGTTCTGGACTCTCCACTATTGAAATCAACACAGCTATACTTCCTACAATGGTACCGGACTACTTCTCTTCAACTTGTATCTCCAATCTATTCTTTATGACACAAGAAATCAGAATTTCGTTGATATAAATCTTGTTCACACTAGCTCATAGACATGGAAAAAGATCCTACCCGTACACCTCGACACATAGTAAGTTGATGATGATTTTTTTTAGGGGGTATGTCTCCGCCGAAAGTAGAAATCTTTGAACTGATAAAGGATTTTCCGACAGTCCGCATGGGTTGGTTTGGCGAGCAACTGGATCAGCGCTTTCCCGGCCTCACTATTCTCCTCCATCGCGCCGATCGAGGGCTCGATCTGGGGCTCTTGGGGCACTATATCTTGGATTGGTCTTGTGATGGCAATTTATCAAGTTTCCGCATTCAGTTGGGTTAACACTTTGCTCATCGTGGGTAACGGAGAAAGCAGGTTCATTCGGGTACGTGACTTTATGCTGGTTTACCAAACGGATTTTTTTTTTTTTTTAAAAAAAAAAAAAGATATTTAACTACTCAACCTTCTAGTCTTCCGATGTCACTTGGATGCTTGGCGAGGCTCAACATGCGGTTCAAGAAACGATCTCTAATATCACTCAGCAAGTCATCACTGCCGGTATCAGCACCTCACAAGGCCTCGCGAGTATAAACCGAGATGGAATATTCTTGACCGGTGTACCTATTATAAATCAAAACACTGTTCAAAAAGAGTTTGAGAGAACCCTGAAGGTCAAAACCTTAGTCAAGCTCTGGAGGATTCAGGTAAGGTGTTAAAATTCAAATCACTTTCACCTGCTCTTGCAAAGTTTCTGGCTGGAACCATAAAAACTCATATTGACTCATCGCCTCGTTATCTGATCCCTCGACTTGTAAAGAACGTGTTCATTGTCCGTGGAAGCGTGAGTAGCAATTTGTTCGACCATCCCCTTCGGTTGAATTTGAAATTTTCTAATCCTTCGGGCTTTCCTTCACCGATTCAATCTCTTTCGCGCAGGATCCTTGCACAGGCTCGGGCCCAAATGGTGCACTTGATAAGCCTGGTGTACTTTCCTACTGTGGAACTGACGGAGTGTGAGTGTCGCAAACAAAACTGTCTTTCCTTTGTATACGAGTTGATATGATAAGATCTGGTTCGGCGACATTGAGACACAGCATGATGAACATTGTACGAGCGGACCTCAGGGGAGGAAACAAATTTTATGATACACTTTATCATGGCCATTTGGCAGAAGCAAAGTACGGCTTCACGACAGAGTTCCTCACAACCCAATCATGGGAATGTCAGAAAGAGCACGGTGTTTTTGAGTATGACCCATTCGTCAATCGGTGAGTACTCAAAATGAAAAAAAAAAAACCAAAGGATTCAAATTTGCTCGTCTTACACGAATCACATAAATTCTTGCTTTGTTTCCAGGACAGCAATCTCGTACGTTAATCCCCATCAGCCAACCGAATGTTTGGTTAATTTACCGGTCTGCGATGCCACAAACCCAGGTAAGGCATTTTTTTTTTTTTTTTTTTTCAAACTTATGTCCCAAGTAGCAGCTAAAAAAAAAAAAAAAAAAAAAAAAAAAAAAAAAAAAAAAATCCTTCGGAACCATTTCGAATAGCCATCATTGTTGCCCGAAAAAGAGGTCAATCCTTGACGAAGGTTTGCCGTGACATAGCCAATCTACCAATCTAGAGCATTCTTTTCTTTTCTTTTTTTTTTTTCGTATAAGAAACTTCGATCCTTGTCAAGTCATCCGGCAAAAAAAAGTAGGAAACTACCTTTTCCATGACTTGTAACAGGTGAGATTGAGGTCTTATACCCTAAACCTAAAAAAGAGGGTGGATCTATCATGTTTTCCGTACAAAAACTGTTGTCATAATATATCCTTATTCATACATACCCCATACCCCTAACTCCAAATATAAATCACTCACTTTTTCTCATTTTCGCCAATTATTTCTGAGTAGCATACGTTGTCTTTTCATGAGCAGACCACACAAAGAAGCTCTTTTTTTTTTCTCTCTACTATTTAGCCCGCCGTTAATGGCGTTTTGCTTTGATCAGGATCCCAAGAAATGGAATTGTACCTAAAGCCCGCTCTAGCCCACTGTAACTACATCACCCGCTTCGGTAGGTGATGTCAGACACCGACACACTTAAGTTAAATGTAATTGTGAGGGGTTTGATGTGCACCTTGAAAAACACTGCTTCACAATCTCCATGGCAATGTATCAGACAGTACTATAACCTACTCTAGTACACGAGGTCTTTCGGATAGTTAATGTCAGTACTTTGTATCAAATATAAAAGTGAAATGTCTAGAGCTTAGTAGATGCTCTCAATATCTTCAAAACAGGCTGATAAAGTCAACAAATTTTCGAGTGTCCATCATGGAAAAAAAAAAAAAAAGTGCTATCGCAGCAGATAAAAATTGCCACCGATAACCTACTGGGTCAGGATTGTCTCTTGTGCTTTGAATGGCTTGTCAAACTGACCCCTGGCATGCTCCACTACACGCCACGGTAGTTACCCACCAATGACGATCAGCGGTCTTTTTTAATCGGGCGTGTGTAGGGTTAGAGTCAGCGAAAAACTTACAGAGACAAGCCATAGGCAAGATGCATAAGGCGAGCATCAACCGTATAGCCTTCCCGTGAGCTGTACTCATCAAGTGTCTTTTTCAAACTCCTTAATTCGACTAGCTTGACAATGATATGTTCGCCTGAATATGATCACAGTATTCTCAGCTGGTTTTTTTTTTTTTTTTTTTTTTTTTTTTTTTGAGAACCAAGTCAAAGAGTGTGGGCCGTACCTTCATCAGGTTGAGGTTGAGGAACGGCATCGGATTTCAACTTTACCTCTATGGTCACCAGAGCCATCGTCGCATTGCTCAGACCAGGATCACACTAACACATCGAGGTTATAAAGTCGTCAATGGCCTCATCCGCTCTTACTCAACTTATGTAACAAGAAAATAATTTGTCACACTTACAACCATTAATCGCTGGACATCTTTCACTGAGGCTACGCCCCCGTCTTCTTCTCCTTTTCCATATCCGGTCTCTTCATATAACCTAAGGCCGTGGATAAGTGTTTCTCACTGTCAGTCTTCCTCGAGCTCTGTAACGCGCTTGAACAAAAGGGCTCACTCTCGTAACGCAGTGGCTTCTACCGGCTCATCGCCATCAACGAGACCAGCTGGTAGCTCTACCACTACTTTCCCTACTGGGGGCCTATACTGCAAGACTAGGGCAACTTTTACAGCTTGATTCGGTTGCGAAACCAGTGCAAGGATCGCAACGGCTACAATCAAAAGCAAGATGCAAGCAAAAAAAAAAAAAAAAAAAAAAAAAAATATGAGAGGCCATCAGTCGACTACGGGGTTGTTCGTGGAGCTTAAGTGTTGATGAAAGCTCTTTACCGTCGATGTGGTCAGGCAAGGGTTTAGACACGTTTTTTTTACGCTCAGCGCTGATGGATGCGGTAAAGACAAGAAGAAGGAATAAGGATTGAGGACAAGATTACCAAAAAAAAAAAAAGAAAAGAAAAGAAAAAGAGAGAGAGAGAGAGATGTCGTCGCGTCGGATCAGACTTGTGAAAGATTGAGAGGATGATTCTTACCATTCCCACTTTCTTTCTTTGCCTTCCTCATCTATCCAATTGATAGTCTTCAGGCCCAACCATTTCGCATCGGATGTGTCGAGTGGCTCGGTGCTCAGGATACGGGCAGTTCCAAGCTCGAATGCATTTTTTTTTAGCGTTTGGCTCGCCATCCTCGCTAGCTGTGACGTGTGCGTGTAGTAGGTTCTTGAAAGAAGACTGGTCGAGACGCGGCGAACAGAGGTGGTGCCGATCATAAGATATATTTCCACATTCGGCTCGGTAGGGAAGGTGCGGCTGGGTGCGGGTCTTCGATGAGCATGAGGACTGGACCAAAAGCGAGGCTCAACGGATCCCAAGTATGTATCGGTCCGGGTATTAAGTTTTGGCTCTGGTGATCCAGTTAGTTGGTCCGGGTCCGTCCGGTGTCCTGCCCTACTCCTTCTGTGGAGCTACTGATCAAAGATCTACGTTCAATTTGTACTTCCCGTCCTCCCTCTCTCAGAAAGGGCGGGATTTTTTTTTTTTTGATGTTTTTTTTTTTCTGCCGAGGATGAGAAATCAAGGAGGTTAAAGATAAAGCAAAATTGATCCCCTCCCGAGGCTAAAAGGGAGACCTGGTAGGTTGAGGACTCTTAGTCAAGTCAAGTCGGATTAGGTCAGACAGGGCCAAAATTGGGCTCAAAGTAGTAAGTAGACCTTGAGGTATGGCAAAACCAGTTGGATGGATGCTAAGAGGGGCTCAAAATGTGACAACGTGAAAGTTTACTCAATGTGACCAAAGTATACGATGGGCGTGAGTGATCGACTTTGGACACATGATGCACAAATGTGTAAAAAAAAAAAAAAAAAAGAAGTGTACTTTTTCGGAACTGCAACCAACCTGCCTGCCTAAAAAGTTCTATTATGGAAGGGCATCTGCAGCCGTTGGACTAACTTTGTACCAAGTTTACATTAAATACATGGTGCTTGCTACACTAGGTGTCACCAGCTGGTGAAACCCAATTTTTTTTTCATACTCGTGATCACTAAACCCCCGCTAAGGAGGATTTTCTGAAGAGGATGTTAGAAATGGGATGGGAAGCAATATACATGTTGAGTGGGAAAGGAAGTCAAACAGATGTGAGAATAATATTCATAGGTATGTTAATTAAAATCTGCATGCCAAATGATTTTTCTCAAAATGTGTACCTCCCCCCCCCAAAAAAAAAAAAAAGAAATATTGTTGTAAGGTTTTTTTTTTTTCAAGTTATGTATATACTACTGGTTCCAGCTCTCATTCTTACTCCTCAACCTCTGTTCATTTCAAATATCTTTAACTGAGGAATTATGGGATGTTTTCAACAGTGATGGACTTTACCACAAAAACTGAAAATCATTAATAACAGTAATAGGCCCCACTTGAGACCCTGTGGCACTAACAAACTGAGGAGTGGCAGTATCTCAGTTTCATTTAAAATAAAAAAACCAGACTTATGGACATGGAACGTTTTTATTTTTATTTTTTAGATGAATCTCTTTGTAACTGTAAACAACTTGTCAAAACACGATTGGTATGATCTAATCGATTTCAAATTTAAGATCCGTTTTAATACGTATACGAACAAAGAAAAAGCCGTTATTAAAAGATTAAAAATGATGATGGTAATTTATTGTCTTTTTTATATATTTTTCATTTATTTTAAACTGGTAACCTACGTGAACTACATTACAGAAAGAATGAATAATGTTCAATCACATCTTATATACACTAACAGGTTTAATCGTACCGAGCAGACAAGGTGGATATATCGCTTGAACTCGAGATGGTCGAGTTGAGCAGTGGAGTTAAAATGATATGCACAAGAGAGCACAAGCTTGACTGTTCATCCCTATCGACGGCGGGATAGGGAGATAAACCCCTTTGTGGAAGGAAGAAAGGGAATTTGCTTTTGGTCGCCGTCAAGAGCTTTTCAAAGGGTCACGGAGGTCACGGAGTCTATTTCGGAGTGGCCCGGACGCCCGCAATCTGACGTTCTATGGACAAGTTTGAGAAAAGCAATGAAAGGCTCTTGAGTGATACCATATATGACACTCTAGTAGGAACCACCAAAACGAGCCGAGTAAACTCTGGACTTCTAATATATATATATATATCTAGTCAGCTGGAATTCACCCCCCGTTACTAGGACAAACTACGTACTGTTTGGTAAGACTGCATTGGGAGTCGTATCAGCAAACTGAACTCCAACTGCACAGCTGTCGTTACGAGGTGGTGACCTACAATGGCATGTCAAAACCAATGGGGATGCTCTGAGTCAGACAGCCTTAGGGAAACCCTCAACGGGTTGTGTTTATCTTTGGCTTCCCTTCGTCTTTGTTCCTCGTGACCGTGTCAGTCAACGTCCCACCGGCCAAAGTCCGCTCGTTGCTTGAACACTTGATCAACCGCTGGTCCTGGCTCAAAAGTCGTCTTTGGGATGTGTGCATTTGAGTCGTGAACGAACGAGTTGCTTTGCGAATGCAGTCATAGAAACTGATTAGCTCGATGGAAAAGTCACTTGCCCAAGTAAACGCTCAACACTCTGCGTTCCTCAGACCGAGCGAAGCACCTACTTAAATCCCTGCCTTTCTCTTTCTCTTTCTCTTTCGCTTTCATCCTCCCCCGCCCAACGTCCACCGAAATTACCGTAAACAAGACACTAGAATAAATACTCCAGCCATACATTTCATTAGCAACCACACAACCAAATACCCACATCTCTCATCCATCGATAAAAACACCCAGCAAACGACAAATCCACAGCCATGTTCATCACCGCCCATATTGTGACCACTCTCCTCCTCATTCGACTCGCACTTGCAGCCCCACCCTCATCAAACGCGACTGTTTGTAAGCCAAATTCGGCCCAGAACTCAACGACACTTCACCGGCTAGCGCGGCAGTCGGGTTCTGCCCAGAATGGAAGCCCTACCGGTAACCTGTCGGCCTCCCTGACATCACCCAACAACTTTGTGAGTGCTTTCGCGATCAAAAGGGTCTTAACATGAAGGATGATTTCACTCACTGACCCACTTCGCCCGTCCGAAATCACCTTTTTCTCTTACCTGACGGCGTGAATTTTAGATTAATTTTTGTATTTCTAAAGAAGCTCTCGGCGCCCGGCTCATGAATGGCTCGCAGGCAAAAGATAACTATACTTGCAATGGCATTCCAATGGGCATGGTAAGTCGCGTTCATCTTTTTGATTCTTCCCCGTTCCCGCGAATGGATTTACTTCTGAAATCCGCCAGCGACTGAGTACAAATTTTATCATTGATAAACCTACAGATTCCAGCGCCTAACAGAATGCCTACTTGTAAGTTTAAACATCCTGTGAATTTCTCCAAGTTGAAGGCCAACACTACATTCGATGTCATCCTGACCATCCACAACATGATCACCGGCGTTTTCACCAACCCTGAGAACACGTGAGTTTAACCCCCTAGACTTATGTGATCCATCACCAGCTCAGGTTTATATGGTATGATACTGAGTTCTCGTCCCTTCCCCTTTTCAGCTATCTCTCTGCGCCTCAGCACTTGGATCCAAACACCAAGAAGGTGATCGGTCACGCTCACATTGTGATTCAAAATATCTCGGCCATCAACACGACTAAAACGTTGAACCCTCACACGTTCTCGTTCTTCAAAGGTTAGTGAATCCATCCCGTTGAGCGATTTGCTTCTTCAATAAACGATTAGTCACTTACCTGTTATTGCTCGCTCTATCATCCAGGTATCAATAGTCCAGTTGGGAATGACCACACAAGCACTGTAGAAGTGACGGGCGGCCTTCCAGCAGGCGCCTACAGGTAAAAAAAAACTATTCCACTTTATTTTCCGTTCCTGTCAAGAAAAAAAGAAGATACAATGTTTTGCTGATTTTTTATCGGTCTCTTTTCTGCCTTCACAGACTCTCTAGCATGCTTTCCGCAGCCAATCACCAACCTGTTCTTTCTGGGATTGCCCAGCGAGGTTCATTCGATGACAGTCAGTCTTTTCCTTTTTTGACTTGTTGGTCAAATCCTCAAAGAATACAAGCTGATGTTTTTTTTTTTTTTTCTTCCTCTTCCATAGTGGTTTACTTTACACTTGAATAAGTTATCAGTTCCTCTTCCTGATATTCTTTCTTTTGGCATTTTGCGTATTTTTTTTTTTTTAGTAGTTTCAATGATTATATGGGGATAATGTTTGTCTCGTACCTCTCACTTCCTGATTGGAGCGCCTGTAGGTGCTGTATGGCTTGTGTGAAATTAATGGCTTATGTTAATAAACCGATGTGTTTATGTTTCTACATTTATCGTTTATTCCTTGATTATCCCAAGTACTATCTTTAGCTTCTTCTTGAATCCCTCTTGGCCCATAAAAAAGGCACTCGGAATCCTCACTGACCCCCTTCTCTCCGCAAGGCTTTCCAAGGTCTTGCCAAGCTCTTCTGCAGCCCTCTAAATAACATAAGAGAGGTAAATTCTATGGACCACTTCTGAGCTTTGAATATCTTTGACTGTTGTTACAGAGTGCATACCGCTCCATCCTGTTGCATCGATGTCTACTGAAAAGTGCCTGATCAACCGGCGCATCTTCGTAGGCTCATAGCGTCATAATAGTATTGAGAATTTCCCAAAATTTTCTGCCAATTTGTAGGGCATATGGAAGGCATAACCCCTTACAGGCTTTTTGAAATGCGCTGCCAAAACCGCATGCGTTTAGAAGGATCTTTCATTGTGATAAGATGGCCTCCGCGGGGTGTGAGCTAATTCGCCTTGCAATCTACCCTACCACTGTTCCTGCAGCCCAGAGGTAAGAAACCACAAAAACAAGCTATGGTCTATAGATTTGGTTGATGACACCACTACCTCTGGTGAGTCTATCAAGCTGGCGGCGAAGACGTGTGAATCGATCATCGGACATCATCAGTTGGAGCAAAGAGTCTGACCGACTGATGAATTGATCTGTGTTGTAACAGCTGAATGTATCGTCGCAGCCGGTGGGGAGCTAGAGTATGCATATAAGCTCAAGGATTCGGACCTATTCGGCTACCTCGAACCTGGTACCGAAAACTCGGGTGAACGGCCGCACTATTGGGCGCTCGATACCACTCGACCTTTTAGTACCGTACCCCGTTTCACGCCCCAGGACCATAAGCTTGGGTGGCCGATGACGCCCGAGAGAGGTTCGGTGGAGATCTTCGACCTTGGCGTTTACTACACCGTTCAATTTACCCGTGTCCTCTCCTTGCCCGTCCCCTGGATGGTTGACCATCCGAACCCGGAGCGATTCACATGTCTCGAGATTCCGAGCTTCCGTCAGACGACGATGCCGAAAGGGCAGGTGCTAAACCTGGGGTACACGTTGCAATTCGCTCGAGGAGACACCAGGATCCTTGAGGGAAACAAGACGGTAGCCGCCGCACCATGGGAAATAGGCAAAGCACGATGTGTGCTGACACCACTGGTAAGCTGGTTCAACTTAGGATTGAGAAGCAAGAAGCTGACACGATCTTACCAAACTGACAAAAATTCTCAATCACATAGTACCATTGAAAAGTTAAATCGTGATCGACCAGCAGATGCAAGACCAATAGCAGAACTTATAGCCGAAGCTACGTGAGTCCGACCATCAGCCTCAACTGCTTCCGTACTCACCAGGGAGCTAATAAGTCCTCACGTCCGTCTAGAAGAAGGAGATCAGATGGAGATCTTGTTTTATAAAGTTAACTAGCACATGAACATGTGATCATCCACAGGCAATGAGTTTCAACATTGAAGATGGCAGCTTACCTGTTCGAATATCGAACTCCGGTTTGCAATCTAAACCAATGCCTTGATAAGTCTACCTGCTCGACGGCTCTGTCAACCCCTTTTTATCTGTAGCACGATTCTGAGCCATGTTTGTTTTGGCCATCAGCATTCTTAAATTCATTGCAATTCTGATGGTTGTTTTAAAAGACAAGTCCAAGGATAGAAGCAGGTCATCATTCAAACCGATATCTCTTTCCTGAACGAGTTTGATGTAAAGTATTTCTTTCACTTGGTGCAGCCTTGAGGCTGAAGTTATCATCTGGGACCTCCTCAGCTTCTGGCAGCCAGGCCCAGCCTTTATGTGTTTTGTATTTCTTGGCCTTTACCTTTGCTTCATCTGCAGTTATAGAAGTAAGGTCTGAGTATGAATTCACATCTTGTAAGGCTTGGTTGGGGTCTGGTGATTCACCTTGAGCTTGTTTTTGAGGGTGATTCACTTTGGTCTTCCTATCGGACAAAGCTGGGAGACCTGGGAATTCATCAGGTAACATCAGACAATCAGCAACAAGTTACATCTTGTTTGGTATGACCACCAGAAACTCACAGGTATCGATGGATCCAGTCAGAGCCACAGAAGACCTAAAAGTAGGAGTTGAGAGTTGTGTATCAGGTCGGCTCAAAATGAAGCAATCACTGCCACCCTTGCTTTCTTTTTCTGGCATGAGCCCATTGGCCACCAATATCTTCCTTC
>MU167224.1:170002-180288 GCA_015951145.1 Cronartium quercuum f. sp. fusiforme G11
ATGTGCAGGCAAAATGCTGACACTGCAGCCGCAGTGGCACACAGATGTTGTGGGGCCAGACCGGAGATGTCAACTGGCTGATGCTGCAGGCAACCAGCTGACATTGCCAGTCTGGCCCTGCAATGCCTGCAGGATGCTGCAGCTGCAGCATCAGCATTTTTCCTGCAGTGAGATGCACTAAGGTAGTGCTTGAGCCCAATAGCATGGGGGGGGGGTGTCAGAGTTTCCTGTAAACCATAGTATGGTTTATGGGTGGGTGTTATGGTGTAAACCATACTATGGGGTTAGTGACAGCTGTGCCAGCCAAGGTAGTGAGATAGAGTGTTCTGGTGGCAGCAATGTATCCTTGACACATAGGTATGGCCATGGACATCCAGTGTGTGGTGACACTGTACACCTTTGTGGTCAATTGGAAGGCTCTTGGAATTTTAACATGTGAAATGCTATTGAGATTTTCCCTGGTGTCATCTTGAGATTGTTGGATGATTAAGTTGAGCTGAATTGAATTGAGTAAGGGAGAGTGTTCAAGTGAAGCAGTTGTTGTGACTGGTTGTGGATCATTCTGAGGGGTTGAGAGAGGGCAGGAGTACAGATAAAATTGAAAGGACTCTAAGAATTAACTTCGAGAATCCAGTAGAATTCAGAAAAAACTGTATTCTCTGAATTTGGATGAAAGTCAATTTAAATTGGATTCTGAAGTTGGTTTTTTGACTTCAGAATCCCTTTTCTTGTGATACCAAAAAGGGCACTAGTTTTGAATATTTGACCAAATTCAAACTTTAATTGAAATTCAGAAAACTGTGGTTGAAGTTGGTTGCCAAACACACCCTTAATAAGTGTCAGGGGGTGGCTTCTGTCAGGCTACCTCCTGGCTAGAATTTCAAGGAAGGTGTAGTCTAAAGACTAATTCCTTCCTGAGAAAGCCTTTAATTGGCTTATTAGTCCTGTTAGTGAGGTAGCTCTGGGAGGCTACCTATCTGGTTAAACTTTGTTGATTGAAGGGCTCTGGGGTACCCTTATTAACAACTTGAGCCAGTTGTACTGGGACTCCCCCAAGTACTGACTGCAGCTAGTTGACCTCAAGGATGAGGATTTGGAAGGACTAGGTCTGGGATCCAAATCTTTCACTCAGGGATCAGAGTTACAGTTAGGCACTAGTAACACCCCACTCTGATCTGTCTTTTACAAGCTAGGGTGCTCTTTTCCTGCTTGGGTGGTCTTTAGCTCTAACCCTTGTAAGTCCTCACAGACAAGGGTGTCTAGGAGCAAGGTGTACCAGCATATAGGTGAACCCCTTATTCTACACCTAGAGCACCAGGCACTATTGAGCAGATAACTTGATTTACAAGTATCCTCAATGTTGTGCTAATGTGCTATTTTAGGTGTGTGGTAAAAGGTTGGGGGAATAAACCAACTCCTGGCCTGAGGGGAGAGTTTATATATCCTGTTCTCAGGACTGTCTCTCACTATTAGGCTAAGGGCCAACTTGTGGTTACTTGGGTTTCCATGGCAACTCTTGGCCAACTTGTGTTTACTGGGACCACCATGGTCAACTTTCACTTTCTGTCCAGCTAAACTTTTTATTCTTCTTTTTCCCATTTTCTCAAAACACTATATGTCAAGTATCTAGTATTATTATTATAAAAGGTAAAAGTACTACTTCTTTCCAACTTCTCCATGATCAGGATAAACCTATAACTCAAGAATCCACTAATTAGGGAGTCAGATTTTCCTGTATACTCAAAAAAAAAACTGATTAAAATGTTGTTTTCTACTATTTTACTAATATGTATGATCAATAATGATGTTCTGTTAATGTGTATGCATGATAAACAATCTCCTTAGACCATTTTGGTGCACCACACTGGTATCACTACAAATATCTTCACTTATTCCTAAGGGAATAATGCCCCCCTGTGGAATTATTTTCCCACCCTATATTGCCCCCAGAATAATGCATGCTAAATCATTAGAGATTCAAAATGATGGCCCAGCTGGATAGTACATCTCATCCTGCTTTTCTTCCCCCTGAGCCCCAAACCATTCCACAGGGGGGCATTATTCCCTTAGGAATAAGTGAAAACATTTGTAGTGTATGTGACAACACAGCAATGTAGCCAATCACTGTAGTCTTCACACATTGACTCACAACTTGTAATTCACCTGAATTACCAGTGAAACCTATGTGGTGACTGATGGCCTCCTAGCATGCATCTTTTGCTCAGAATTTGCCCCATGGTGTATTTATCATCAACAAAAAAAAACCTCCAATTTGTGTCCAGATAAAGTTGTCCAGGAATGTGTTCAGGAATATTCAAGAGGCCTTGTGCATATGAACCTGTATCACTAACTCAGTAATGAAAAGATCTTCTCAGACCTTAAACTACATAAAAAAGGCATACAGACCTTTATAAAAACCTACAGATGACAAATGCAAATATATTCATGGAAGTGCATTTTTGGAACCCCTTTCTAGGCCTGGGGGTCTGTGAGGTTTGCAAACCCCTAATTATAATAATAAATAAATAAAAAAGTAATAATAAGATTAATTTGTAAAAATCTAAAACTTGTGTATACTTCATGTAATATTAACGTTCTTTTTTTTTTTTTTTTTTTTTTTTTTTTTTTTTTTTTTTTTTTTTTTTTTTTTTTTTTTTTTTTTTTTTTTTTTTTTTTCCCTTCAAATTCAGAAATAAATTAAAAAAAAAACAAAAAAACAATTTTTTTTAATTATTTATATATATCAGTTTTTAATAACATTAAGATATAATTGAAAAAACCATAAAGAAAAAAAGAACTCAATTTTATATAACTATATATATATATATTTGAATATATTTGTTATTATATTATCACAAATTGTAAACATACTAAGGTTACACACACAACAGATTGAACAAAATTCATAATCAATCATTTACTGGTAAACATTTCATTCATACCTAACAGTCTTATATCAAAGACATCAATTTTCACATCATAAGTACTCACATTCAGTTTGAGTTAGTATTATAATACTTGTCGGACATCATTCTGTCACACACACACAAGATTTTCAAGAATTCAATGCCATTTTATCAATTTTGGAAAATTCTACTTTCAACTTAATATGTTCAACAGTCATGACTTTAAATCCCCCCTCTCACAAAAAAAACAAAAAACTAATTAAAAAAAATAATAAAGATAGAAAAAAAGGGGGTGTAAATCCGATAAAAAAAAAGGAGAGAAATCTTCAAATTAAATCTAAATTCCTTTTTTATAAGCAACTAAACCAATTAAAGCAATCAAATACCCAAAGCATTGAATTAAAGTAACAGAATGATTACCAATAATAAAAGTAGAACCAAAAATTAAAATTAAATCTTTAACAACTTTTGATAAAGATAAAATCAATGAAGATAGTTGAATTAAGTATACAGCTGAAATATTGAGTAAAAAAGTTAAAGAACTGTATTTAGTATATATACAAAAAGAAAGGATATAGGTAAAATGTTAGATAGTTTTTTATTTTGCTTTCAAGAATCAACAGAAAAGACGAACGCATTTGAGAAGATTACCCATATTCCTAATTTTGGAATTGAACGTATGGCTTCTAATCCTTCTAGTGGAAGAATTAAAGATGCGTTGATGATGAGACAAACCTAAAATACACGACGAAAAAAATTTCATATTTATTAAAAAGTTTGCGCTTGAGATCAGAGGTAGATTGAAACTTGAAAATTATTTAAAAGGAACAAACCGGTGCGAAAAAGTAAAGGGAAGTCATTGGTGATAAACCAGTACCGAGGAGCATCTGGATTAGTACGACTCGCTAAGCGATTTACGAAAGAAAGTCAGCAGAAAAAGAAATAGGCGAAGGAGAGGTTAGCATGTCAGGCATTACGAAGGGATGAATCTCAATGACTAATGAAACAAGAAAAAGAAGTGATATTGATGATGAAAGTTGAGGACACAAACGTTTGCTTCCACCACAATTGCAACCACCTGAAAGGCATTAATCACGTCAGCATTTTTGAATTGTAAAAAAAGAAAACATTCGAGTTTCCCCCCCCCCCCCAAAAAAAAATACATACCTGCATAATGAAGCCAGCTAAACTAAAGGCAACTTCACCATAACTCGCGATTCCGATACCGATTGAGATTAGTAAGACTATACCAAATAGTCTAGAAGAAGGCGGATATATACCGAAAGCGAAAGAAGTGAGTAAGACAGCTACTGGTGAAGCTGCCTTAATCATTTGGATGAACTTTATCATTATGGTTTTTTTTTTTTAGTAAAATGATATATATGTATATATATATTTGTGGAAAATGATAGCACAGGCCAAATGGAATGGTTTTTTTTTTTTTTTTTCATCAGCCAAGTTTCTTTCACACACACCACCCACACACATTTTTTATTTTCCTCTGCATTTTTGGTATTCAAAACTATTTTACTCACAGCCACTGTCCTCATTTCATTCAATTGATCATTATCGAACCAAACCCAAGAGAATCTAACATTCGTCAGCAGCGTGTTACCCAATCATACTTAACGAGATAAGCAAAAACAAAAAGACTCACCTGATAAATAAAGGTAAACTGCATTAGAAAGGACTAATGAGACAGAAAAAAGTAAACCTATAGGTACAACTTTTTTCCAATAAACATCTCTTTCAATTGCAGGTAAATTGGAATTTATTTTTCCATTATGATCCACTTTATTACGGGATGTCATCAAATCATCATTATTCTCTTTAGCTATTGTTGGTGGAGAAGTTGTACTAGGTGAATCTTGTGAGCTACGCGTTGGTAAGACAACGTATTGAGAATTGATTGATTGATTTGAAGAAGTAGATGATAATAAAGTTGTAAAACGCGCTAAAAGTTGAGTAGCACATGTTTGAAAAGTTAAATGTAGAGTAGTTAACGTGATAGGATATGGGAAACCCCAATCGCGCTATATAATTTATATAAAAGTGAAGCAAAGGTGATTTTGTTTTGAGAAAAAGAGTGAGTATTTATTGGTGTTTTTTTTTTTGTTCTTCGCTTTGGAATGAGGAGGACAGACAGACCAAAATGAGCGCGTTATAAAAAATGACAGCGGATGAGATGGTGATCCAAGTTGAGATTATAAGCCAAGGTGGAAATAATCTTTGATGGTAAGATTTTAATGCATTAGGATTTGATTGGACGATGTCAGGACTTTCGTTAATTGGTTCGTTTGAATGTGAATGTGAAGTCGAAGTCGATGGTGGACTGGTCGTCGAAGCACTTGACTCAGAATCGTTCGAGTTCCAGACTGAGATGGTGTGCGTTAAGTTAGTTTGGTTAGTCGTCGTTGGTGACATGGTTTGATGAATTTGACTAATCAGCCAGGAACTCAATTTGAACTGGAATGTGCTTCATCTCACACCTGTCACTCATCCTCACCTGTCACCTGTCACCCATTCCAACTTGTAGGCGTATATTTAATTGTAAATCAATCACACTTCACAAATTCAAATCAACTCATGTCACGCGTTCGCATCTTACCAACTTGTTCAATTTGTCACGACGAGACTTCACCTGAACCATACGTTACCACACTTTGTGGTCACATTTTTCATTCACCTTGCATTCGTCGATGGGATCAAACTCAACATCAACAAAAAATCATCACCAAATGTCCAACATGTTGTTCAGTCTTGAAAAGAATCGCGCCAGAAAAATCACGCGCTCAACTTGGTTCACGCTTTGTCACTTTACATTCGCTAACTGAGCGTACCATCGATCGAGCTTCATCACCAGCGATTTCCGAGTCTAGTCATAGTCAAGATACGAATCGACTTTCGAACGAGAACAAAGAGTTAATGAATGTGGTCTGTGACCAACGTCATCGAATCAAAGAACTCGAAGCCCTACCGGTAAAGCTTAGAGCCGAGAACGTTGCCATTCAAACTCAACTCGATCGAATCAAACGCGAACTCGAACAGGCCCGGCGACACGAGCTGGAGACAATTTCAGAACACCGTAAATCGCTTGCGGTAGAGAAAAAGTGTAGACAGCAGGATCGGTTAGCGGCGAATGAAGAAATCTTGAGAATTAAGGGACAAATGTCAGATACGGCTAGTCTGTGTACGCGACTCAGGAATGAGCGGGATGATTACAAAAGGTGAGTGATGGTATGTTACATGTCAAAACAGTTCATTGGTCCTTAATACACTTTTATGCCCTTCTTGCAATGCAGACAATTGGAGAAACAGACGAAAGAGTTGGAAGACACCACGGATAACATGATCGCTTTTTCAGCTGAAGCTGATTCACTTAGGGAAACGAGCGCTCAGCTTGAGGCAGAGTTGAAAACAATGAAGGCTACTGCGCGCAGCTATCAACAACGAAGTGCAATATTTGAAGCCAAGGTGGGTGATTAGACCAATCAATCAACCCTCATCTTTTCAATTTTTCAATTTTTTTTTTCAAAAAAAACAAAAAAAACAGAGCATCCGTACCCACTCACTCCTCTGCTCAATTTAATTTCACGAAAATCCAGTACGAAAAGTCTAAAAACGAAACACTCACCCTTCGAAAGCAAGTCAAATCTCTTCACTCCCCACAACATGATCCTGATCATCTAGATCGCAAACAGAGTACATCACCTATCCGAAAGCAATCTCCTAGTACACTTAATCGTCTCTCATCCCGAATTCAAGATCGAAGAGACGCTTTACCAGACCTAACGCGAAACTCCAATTTCAATAATTCTATTGATAACATCGTCGTGCCAACGCCTGGATGTCGTAAACGTTCTATGGTAGAATTAGAAGAACCTAGTACATATCTCCAGAATAAAGGGTCAGCAAAACGCAAAACACCCGATCAAACACTCAATTCATCATTCAATAGTTTAAAAGTTCCAAATAGTCCTGTACAAGATTCTTCAAATGGAATCATTTTACCAAGTTTATTTGGTAATGAACCTATCAAAAAAACAAAAGGATTTCCTTCAGAAAATATAAATAAAAAAACTTTAAGTGGAAACACTATTAATAAGAGTTTTTCAAATCAAAATTCTTCTACAAAATTAATTGCATTAGGGCCTAAGATTAGGCATCATTAAAAAGGGTTTCCAAATTTTTTTTTCACAAAAATAATCTTAATCTAATATATTTTATGTTCATGTGTATAATTTTTTTGTAAACATATCTTTTGCAGGCCTTTTCTGAGAACAAAAAAAGGGTCTCTTTTTTGTATATTTTTATCTTGTAATGCATATTGATACGTTCAAGGAATTGTAAGAACATGAAGAATTTCTTTTCAAAGAAGATGATATTTGAAAAACAAAAAGATTACAGTCACTGAACAATGTAGTGATAAAAAGCCACCCCATTACTTCTCAATCCCATGAGTATTTAAGGAAAATGAAACCCAAGACACATGTTTGCACAATTAGATATGTAGAAGGATCTATATATCTAGCACATGTTGAGTCTGAGATAAGCTGAGAACACATGTAAGGTCCATGTTGTGCTCCACTGACAAAACGCTCTATTCTGGAGTGACATGGGGGAATCTTGGGAAAGGGCAGGGTGAATCTTCCCCCTCACCTTCCCAGGAATCCCTTGCCTCCTCTTCTTTATTGATCATCATTCACATTGAAAGAGAAGTACAACTCTGGGGATTCTCCATAGAAAGAAATGAACTCAATAATGTTGTAGTACCGTAGGTTGGAGCTTAAGCTTAAGCCTAAGTCGTCCTAAGCTAAAGTTTGTTTCAGTCCTGTCTTGGCTTGGCTTGGCTTTGACCTCGGACCATCTTCAGCTACTCATTCGAAATGTCACTCAGACCCAGACGCACCGTATTCCCTCCTGGACCTCCACATCCAACCATGGTTCATGCCAATATATCCCCTGACACTGGTGTCGAGTTCGGTCCCGAAGTAACCGGTTTGGACGAGGAGATGAAAATTACTATGCTTGGGGCCGGTCAAGAAGTAGGACGCAGCTGTTGTGTGATCGAGTACAAATCAACGACGGTGGTCTGCGATACAGGTGTTCACCCTGCTTTTACAGGGATGGCTGCTTTACCGTTCATCGATGAGGTACCTGCGATCTCTGATCTTACTACTACTACACACTAGGATAGTTGATATCCAATCCTTTACATTCGCATTCTGGGTGACATGATGAATTTTTAGATCGATTGGAGTACAGTTGACGCGATTCTCATCACTCAGTATTTTTTTGTTTTTTTTAAATTGATCTATATGTTCATTCACAAAAGTGTTTTGGCTACTCAACCTTTTTTATTTATTTATTTTTTCAGTTTCCATCTCGATCACGCGGCTTCATTGACTTACATTATGGAACATGTACGTATCTCTTATACATTCACTAAAGTCTCACCATCTTCCACAAGCATGCTCGAAAAATTGAAACACGACCGTCCTAATTTCAACAAGGACCCTTTATTTTGATTTAATCAACGGTATCAATTTACTGACAAGACTTTTATTTTCTTCTTTCTTTCTATCTGATGCACATGGTCTCCGCGATGCGATTTTTTTACGATTTAAAAAATATGAATATACTGGCATGATGGGTTGGGCGGGGATATGGAATGTAACTATTACGTGGTGGTGGGGGATTACACGGTTGTCTTTTGAAAAAAAAATAAAAATAAAAAAATAACCCCTGGTGTTTTCTTTCCTTTCCTTTTTTTTCTTTTTTCTTTTATTCGAATTCATGCAATGCATCAATCATTTGCCTATTGAACTTTGTTCGCATTCACACCACTCACCCACGAACCCGTACGACTTCAAAAATAATAATAATAATAATAATTAATCCATTGAATATATTCTACGACATCGCCTCTCTTACCAACCTACCTTCGTGACGACGCGTTCTGGTTTAATATATCGGATTTCTTGGAACTCAATTAACCTCATACGCCACCTCCTTTCGAACTCTCGGAATGATCGAATCATCTTTTTTGACGCGTTCTTTGTTCGGACATAGACCAATTTCAAAGAAGGTCACGGCAAGGTGAGCGACAAACCATCTCTTTCATTACCCACTGTACACGTCATTTCGATTATACAAACCATCTCTAACCGATTCTTGATTTTTTCCACAAATTAAATTTATCTATTGATGATGTGTGCGATTGATAGGTATTCATGACTCATCCGACTAAGGCCGTTTACAGGTTCCTGATGCAAGACTTTGTTCGGATGAGGTTAATGTTGTTTTTATCTGTCAAGACACTAAATGATCATCATGAAGCTAACGCACTTCTCGCGTGTTGTTTTTTTCTATTCTTTTGCATATACTAAATAGCTCGATCGGAACCGATGGTGAATTATTCAATGAGGAACAAATGGCGCTTTCCTACGAAGTAACACTTCTTTTCCCTCACACCCTTCATTGCGCTTAAAACCATTTCACATGCTAAATAAATGAATCAAAGTTTTTGACATGTGATTAATTAATCAAACTTTATTTTACAGTCTATTAATGCAATCGATTATCATCAAGAAATCTCACTTGGTTCACTTCGTTTCACATCTTACCCTGCTGGTCACGTTCTCGGTGCTGCAATGTTTTTAATCGAAATCGGTGGGATTAGAGTACTTTACACCGGTGATTATTCAACTGAAGAAGATCGTCATCTGATACCTGCTCGAGTTCCAAATTGGACTGAACGTCCAGACGTGATGATCTGTGAATCGACTTATGGTGTTCAAAGTTTGGAACCAAGACCTGAAAAGGAAGAGCGCTTTACAGGTAGGCTAAAGTAAAAAAAAGAATAATAATAATAATATAAGAAAAAAGAAAAGATACTCTTAGAAACCTTAAAAAAAGAGTGTTCCTGCTAAGGTTTCTTTTCTTTTGTTTGTTCACTCACTATAAATTTTTTTAGCGTTAGTACAAATGATCCTCAAACGTGGTGGTAGAGTTCTTATGCCAGTTTTTGCTTTAGGTAGAGCACAAGAATTATTATTAGTTTTAGATGAATTTTGGTCCCAACATCCAGAATTAAATATGATCCCAATTTATTATATATCAAATTTAGCAGCGAAATGTATGAAAGTTTATCAAACGTTTATACATGGGATGAATGAAGAAATTAAACAAAAATTTAATAAAGGTATCAATCCTTGGACATTTTATCGTGAAGGTAAAGGTTTATTTAAAAAAGGTTATGTGACCAATTTAAAAACTTTGGATAAATTTGATGATAGAGGACCTTGTGTGAGTGTTTTTTTTTTTTTTTTTTTTTTTTTTTTTTTTTTTTTTTTTTTTTTTTTTTTTTTTTTTTTTTTT
>MU167224.1:256451-267291 GCA_015951145.1 Cronartium quercuum f. sp. fusiforme G11
TTGCGTTTGGTATTTGTTGCAATAGAGTAGGAAGTGAGGGACCATTTCCAATATCCCACAGATCCTACAATACTTCGTCGTCGATCTTTTGAAACGGAATAAGTAGTCGTTTAATGGGCAGTGGACATTGAGCATTTTGAACAGGCTTGGCAATGTAGTATAGCAAGTCCACAACAATACAGACGACTGTAAGGTGGTGCTGACGACAGTGTGTTTGACACATACATGTCAACGACACCTTGTCGTGTAAACTGTACACGACAGCCCTTTTCGTGTAGTGACACCTCAACAGCTTGAGACATATCCAGTGCTCCCAGAATTTCCCTCTCCCAGAGAGTAATTAGAGCCATTCAACCTTCAAAGAGATGTGGTGGTTCTTCTGTGATTAAAATAGCTTGGGCTCTGTCTTGTTTCATCTTTGAGTCTATCTTTTGGTCATAAGGTCCACAGTACTTTGTCTTCATTGCACCACATCTAGAAAGATACTCCCTTTTTTCTTTAGGATTCTTGAGAGGAGGCTAGGGAGGAAGAAGATCAAAGTTTTTTAGTGCAGCTGAGCAAATCCCTAAATTGGGATTCAACACCTTCACTGTGATTCAGACAGGCTGGTTCTCCTGCTTACCCAGTGGTCTCACAATGCCCAGCTGCCTCAGTGTTTGTGCATACCACTGAGGATTTGAGGAAAAAGACCTGAAACTTGTAGTTGCTCATCCATATTTCCCTCTTCTTGGTTCTATTCCCAAGTGAGGGTTTAGCCAAGTGAAGCTCATCCCTCACACCCAAGGTGATGTCAGTAGGAACCTATGACCTGGTGGTGACAGTAGCATGTTATCAGGGTATGGTCCCAGGAAGTGACCAACCACTGAGAAAGAACCCCCTGAGAGTGAACTCAAGGCTCCATCCCCTTTTCATAACATGATATTAATCTATAATATATATATATATATATATATATGTAAGGGGGGAGGGTGATGGATTTCATATGCTATCACAGTTCCTCATGCATTTATATGAATGGAGATGGGAATTACACCTATTCAATAGCATATGGAGGACTGGTTTCCCTTTATGGGAATGAGAGGAAGCCCACTCAACTGCAATTATGGTTTCACCGAGATTATTCTGAAGATAATAAGTGAAGTTGGGTTGATTCAATTAAACATGATTCTTTACAATAGAGAAAATGAGTCTATATATAGAGAAAACAATGAAAAAGAAACATGTGAAAGTGAAGAGAAAACCCATTGGGGTAAATCATGCATTGGGGGAACTCCCAAGGGTATATCTAGTGGATATACATCTTCAAATGTATGATTTACTCAATTATGAATTTGTTTGTGTATCTATTCATTGTTCAGGATATAGTGATATGCTTATCTCCAACAGGTCTATAACATATGTAGTATTATTACTACCATATCTGATTTATATGCACACTCTGTTCTACATTTAGTTACATGTGTAATATATTCTATTACATATGTAATCTATATGTAATCTTTTGTCTGTTAGCCACTACCCTCTGTTGGCAGGCTGAGACATGTACTGTAGGCAAACCCCAACTTTTAATGCCATGCTCTCCCTGGGAGCTTGCTATGTTTCTACCTAACTTCACTATTATGATATGGGTGACCACTAACATACTTGAATCACATGAAGGCATGCTATGTGACATGGCATGCCCAGATAGGATACAATAGGCCAATTTCCTAAGGCAGGGGGGCTTTGGAAATTGGTATATAGCATTGCATGTAGGCCTTCTATGCTGCATGCAATGCAAATATGCTAAAGATGGGTTTGCTAACCCTGATTTTGAGTATGAAGGGCTTGCTTTGGTGCTTTTTTTTAGGGGTGTCCACAAACTGAACCATGGTATTCTTCATGACCAGCTCAAGCAGATCTGTGGAATCAGTAAAAACTCTTGCATGGACATCCTTTCCATCTATGAAGTTGTTATTGGTTGGCTTTCACTGCCAGCATTAAGTGATTTCCACATGTGAAACATGTATTATAATGAAAGAGGAACTACATTGTTCCACTGGTGGAAATTACTTAATGCTGGCTGTGTTTGGATTTACATTTTTCTATTGATCTCTCAGGGTTTTCTCTCTTTGAGAGCCAATACCCTTCCTGCTCTACACTATTCATGCTTTCTTTCCTTTGAAAGACTGATGAGGCCTTGAACCTCCCTATATGATGGCGTTCAGATTGAACAAAAAATCCTAAAGGACGTATCTGCAATACTTGACCTGTCAGCACTTGAGAGCTTCCTTGGCCTTTTTTTTGCTTAGTTTGAACTCCACCTGCATTCCTTATGAGCTCAAGTAGCTAAGAATGGCAGGGAGAGCAGACAAACCCATCGAAAAATCTTACCTTGAAAGTCTACTGACGTGTGATGGTCTAAATGATTTTCCTGATCAAGATACATTACCATAGCACATTTTCCAAGGCAGACTAGGCTTTATTTTATACGCATGCTTTTTAAGAAGTGGTAGGACTAGTGATGGAAATTTGATGGCAGTGCCATTATCCATCTCATAGATTACACCCTACTTGACGTTAGTGCACAAGGAGCTATTGAAAATTGGCAGTCATCTAGCCTTCTTCCCTGTGATTAAATGTAAACTTCCCTTGATAGCAACATACAGTTCATGAGTTGTGATAATTTGGGGCTCTGGTCAACCGCAAGGAGTGGGAAGGAAAGAATCTCTCATGCCCGGACTCGGCTGAGGCTGGCCTTGTTGAAGCAAAAAAAAAGACTGATAGGTGTTATCTGACTATACCTTGACAGGTCCTTTCAAAGTTCCAGTTCTGGTCCAGAGATCCTTCGCTTTATTTGGGTTTTACTTTGGTCCGACCAATAATAAATCCGATTTTCTTTGTGGGAGATCTGGGAGAGTAGACTGAAGCTGGTTTGAGGTGTGACTGCTCGGACTCACAAATTCCAACCTCTGAACAGCTTCGCAAACCCTCAAGCAGCCTCAAGCTTCGCAAGAGTTTCTCCAACCTGAGCTGAACCGCTGGCCTCACAACACCCTCCGAAACGTAACTTAAATCAACAAAGTGCGTCTTTCAAAGCACTCCTCATTCATTCCATACGTCTTTTTGTGTGTGTGTGTGTTTGTGATCGCATAATAAGATAGGAAGAGCTATCATAGTTTCCGAGTTGAAGGATGATAACGCATCATGATGTATTTTAGATGGAATCAGCTGATTATAGATCCTGCTCTGCTTGACACCGGCCTTCAAAAACAAGGCTGCTGCACTCGATCTCTCCTAATCTATCGGTGAAGGTAATGGTGTATGTACGAATTGATAATCGAAGTTCAGGTCTTTGATTCCCAAATAGCACTTCCAAGTTCAGCTCGCCAACGCATATTCACCTTCAACACACGCTTTCCACACCGATTGAATGCTTCGCTCCGCTAGTAGACCCGCTCGCTATGGTGTACGTGTGACATTTAAATCTTGATCCTCACAGACGTTATTGTTGGGCTATATGTGTATGCAAACCTATGTTATCTTTCCCTACCCTTATCACAGGCTCTGTCGTTCGTCGCCCTCCTGGTCGGGCTTTGGCTGCGGTCGTCTTCCAAACGTTCGCTCTCGGATGGCCCTACATGGAAGTCCTTCTTAGCTACAGCCTCTTGCGGGGTCTTTAACCACACTCTCGAGCCCGACAAGGAGAGCCTGAAGTATTGCGAAGACATAGTTCATTGGGAGTCTGCAAGTTTGGTAATTGCAAGTTGTGACCCAGGCCGTCGTGATTGGAATACGGTCATGGTTTGTTCTTCATCTCCTCTCGTCCATACCTTCTTCAGAATTATCTGACCATCTGGGGGGTGATACCAAGGGCCCGCTCCGGAACCCGAACCCTCGCGGGAAGCTTTACATTTATCACCTCGACCGTCCGCAACCCACCACCACCACCACCACCACCTCATCGCTGCCCAACCTCTACACTTCTACGCTTCGTCACTTTCCCGCTAACCAGGACTTTCACCCTCTAGGCCTTGAACTTTTCGTTCATCATAGTCAGGCTGCTCGGCTCTTTGTAGTTAATCACCGGCGTGACCGAAGCGTGGTAGAAGTTTTTGAGCTCAGTGTACCGGACGGTCAGACTAAGCTCGACCTTACCTGGAGCCGCACCCTCACCCACCCGCTCCTCAACACCCCAAACTCGATCGTCGCCCTCAGCCCTACTTCGCTTTTGATTACAAACGATCATCTCATCAATCGCCGAACGGGCTGGCCCTTGGGTGCGCTCTTACATACCCTTGAGACTCTCACCCGTTTCCCTGGCGGTAATGTCATCAGCCTTGACTTCGATGACAATAACGGGGAAGAGAAGGGCGCGGTGGAAATTCGCTGGCTCGCTTTCGCTAATGGCATTGTCCTCACCCGCGATCGAACCACGCTTGTCATTGCCTCATCGATCACCCGCCAAATATTTTTCTATCATGTTAAGCCGGTCTCGGGCAATAGGCTCACATTCGAATATGCCAGTGCGCGTAAGCTTTCGTTCGGACCTGACAACCTCTCGCTTGATCAAGAGGACGAGCTTGTGGTTGCGGGCCATCCTAGTGCCCCAAAGCTTTTCCTCTGGGTATATGATGAGAAACACTTTGCTCCCGCGGGAAGCGCGATCGCACATCTCGACCTGAAACAGGGAAAGGAGGCAGGGGTGCGTATGGTGTTTGAGGACACGGGCGATTTCTTTGCAAGTTCATCGACAGGTCTTATGCTTAAGGAACAAGGCGGTCGTCGACGGAGATTAATTGCTAGTGGCTTGTATCATACCGGTTTGTTAGAATGCGTAGAGGAAGATGTAAAAGTGTCATAGGGGTTTTATTTTGCTGCTTGACTACAGTAATTTCAATGAAATGACTTTCAGATGAAAGGTTTGGTTTCCTGAAGCAAAAAAAACAAAACAAAAAAAGAACACGAAGTGACTCATGCTATGATATCTTACTCCAAGTCCCACCAGTGAGAACTTGTCAAGGCCTTCAGGACCAAGGGAAATCTGGGACTCTTTTGCTTCAGAGCGTAAACAGGGAATTTCGTGCCAAATGGGTCTCGAAGCTGGGCTGTATGGAATAAGCCTCTTTTTGGCTTGAGTGTCTCGTGTGTGGAATGAGCGTCTGTGTTCGCGGTCTCGTATGGAATGAGATGTAAGTACTAGCAACTGGTGTGTATGGGTTCTAGGGAATAAGCCATATGTGGCTTGAGTTCATTTCATTTTTGGGAATGAGTCTATGTGTGACTCGAGTTTTTTCTCTCAGACAGGCAGTATATGTATCAGGACTCTCAACTTCTCAACAGATTGTTTTCCTTTATTGGAATTGGATCTGTGAGTCCTTCTCCTATAAAATCATCCACGATCACTCAAACACTCAAATACTGACCTCTTTTTTTAGACCTCTTTCTTATCATTTAATCTCTCTCAATCTCTGATCCCCTGTGCCTCGTGTGCCAGGTGTGTTTTTCTTTCAAATGCTTCTCAAGCTTTCAAGTGGCTACATAGCCTGCTTCGTGTACCTTGATCACTTACCACCTGATACCCCAGGTGTACCTATTTCTCCACGAAACAACTTGTTTTATCACAACTCATACTCGAGAAATCAAAGCTAACCAAGTCTCGATAAGCTTAGAGCTGGAAGAACAAGGCCGAGTTACTCGCACCAACAAATTTCACTGACTCTAGGATGTCCTGTCTTCCTCATTATGACTTGGGACGCTCTGCTAAGACCTAATACGTTATTCACGATGTTGACCCGAAGAATAACAGGTCTTGTTCTCTAGGATGTAAAAGAGAGCGACCTTAAGACGAGGCTCACAAATTAGGAGAAATCCCTTCAAACATTCCAGAGCACCATTGAGGAAATATTGAATAGTGCTCCTGCGATAAGGGGTATTTCCCTGATCTTACGAGCTTGCGTTGATGTGCTCGTTAGACGGCGCTTCCAACGGTGAACGAGGCACTGGCGCGGAACATGACCAGGTACCTGGCCAACAATCAACACAGTCAAATTTACTGATTACCGGGACACTCGGGTGGGTGCTCGAAGACTTTGCGGATAAGAATGCAGAGTGGATCGTACAAGGGCAGAAGGATCCACTCGACCTACTAGGTTGTGTCACTTACAGAGACGCGCGAGGTCAAAAGTTACTGAGGTGGTAGACGTATAGGGAGCCAGAGGGGGTCCGGTTCAATGGTGGTCCTTACCTCACTTGATCAAAGAAATCACCGCTGAGGCTTTGCATACGCCGGGAAAAAAGTGACGAGAACAATGAGCCTTTCGGCCAATCTATGGTACACTGTAGCTTTATAGTTGGTTTTTATCGAGGACACGGTAATTTCCTTTTACTTATGTTCGATGCTCTAACTCCAAAAAACCAAAAGACAGCGACCACACTCTGCTAGCTTCCCCCCTTCCCCCCGGTGCCCTTATGTATTTACAATATTGCTTGTTTTGTTATCGGCACGAAAAATATACAAACACTGAAGGAAGCTGCTATGCCTTTTGGTGATTGACCCCGCTTGTAGTAAGGAGGATGTGAATGCGAGTAAAAATCTGCCAAGTTCAACTCCAAGTCCAACTCCAACCTCATCCGACCGAACGATGGACCAAACTTTCAAGGCTACATAGGTGGCACAGATGTACCTGAACAAACTCCCGCCTGATCCTCCGGCCTCGATCAACGGCATGAGGTCACAATCTGCCATGATCGTGGTTCGTCACCTTCCCACACCGACGTTCGAGCCAGTGAGATTGGGCATTGGTCATCGGGGATGATCCGAGTGATCAGTGCCACGACCAAAGTTGATCACATCATGGATGGGTTGTATGATGCAATAGACCGGATGGGGAAAATGAGCAGGCCAGTTCAAAGACATTGTTATAAACTCATGACACTGGCATCATTTGGTGCTATGATCCGTCCCATCGATCTAGAACAATTTCTATCACATTACGATCCATCAATATCAGTCGGATCAAACGATCAACGCACCCGCCTTCGGCCCAAGGGAATTGATCATTATTGGTGAATGGTGAGGCTGATGTGCTATCGCCTAGTGCGTCTTTTGACAAAATCTGGAAAATTGGAATGGATTCGAGCCCTTTGTTTGTCACCTTGTAGAACGTTGACGTGTAGAGGTCAAAGAAAGATGCACTATTATTTCTTGCGACCCACAATCTAACCTGTGAGTGGGGATAGAGCTTCACTGAATCATAACTCACGCGTTTGTGAAAAAAAATCTAAAAATCTAAAAACTCTATAGGTTGTCAAATCCATTTATCAACCTCTTGAGTCATGCCTTGCTTCATCACCCAATAAGCATTCCAACTACTGAATCATCTCGGACACTCCCCTTCAAGTCAGAAAATTTGCACGATATGTCCAACGAATTTTCCATTTGGTCTATCATCCAGTAAGCTGACCGTTTCCAATGCCTTTGGCGAGGCCTCCATCTGACTGATTTAGTTGGCAATTTTTTGGATGACAGAGTAGTAGCCGGGAGTATCTTTCAAGTGAGCGCAGTAATCGGTAGAGAGTTCCTCTAAAAGAATGATTTTACCCTTACCATTCTTTGTCCTTTGCATAGGTTTTTGTCTTATCTGTATGTTGTTCGATTAATATTTGTCTTGGTCTTTATCTTTCCTGACGCATGATGATAGGCTGACTGCCGTAATGATTGATCACTTGATAAAAGCTGGCAGGTTACTTTTTGGCTCGTAAAAATATCATCACTCCTCAATGTAGGTCGAGCTTCAACGAAGCAAATAAGTAAGTCAAAGAAACCATGTTCCCCATAAGAGCCTAGCCGTTGAAACCAATAACAGACTTTTTTTTTTTTTTTTTTTACATTCACAGCACATTCTTCACCCCTGCTTTCATTTTCAGCAAGGTAGCTTTTAGTCTGACAACTGACCATCTCCTTAAGCTTTATATTGTTATCGTTGGTTTCGTGGTTGTGACAGCCTTCTCCGCCATTTTTGCTTACTTGCCGGCCCGACTCTTTCGACTCCGTTCTTCCGATCGCAAATTCTGTGTTGCTGTTTCTATGTTCATGAACTCTAATTCATTACCAATAGCGCTTGTCTCAAGTTTACTGGGCGGTTTGAAAGATAAGACTGGATTTGAGTGGGCGGCTGAGGACCCAAAAACTCAAGTATGTCCGTCTGATCTTCTTCTCACCGAATTTAACCTCACTTGATTCTTGATCGCCGGGAATTACGCAGCAAATTGGCCGTTCGGTCGCATACCTGGTGGTCTACAGTACGTTTGGATTAATTCTACGATGGAGCTATGGCGTCCGCCTTTTGTCTATCTCGACACCCACAGAGCTGGGGCAAGTTCACAACTCAGATGAACGACTGGACTCGTCAACCTTTGAAACCCGAGGCGGGGCCGTAGCTCGAATTGGCACGCAAAACAAAACATCAGATAGCGCCGGTTCAATGGGACGCAAGAGCGCCGAATTGGTGTTGGTAACGGGTAATGAAGGATCATCTCGATTTCCATGTTTACCGTCTACGAGAGAAAAAAACTGGAAGGCTCTATCGAAGATATTCCTCATTCGATTCATCATTGCCCCACTGAAGGGCTTATATCGATTCATGACTGCCACATTGTGAGTAGGATTCAATAGTCTTTTTTACTGTGTTCTCCAAAGGGGGAAACAAAGGTCCAGGAGACAAAAGAGTGAGAATGGTCTGTCTCGTAGATATTCATCTCTGCTCGCATTCATCGTGGTTTGTATCCCACAAGTGCAAACCTTTTTGGGGGGTATTGAGCCCTTGCGTAGGTGAGTCTAGTAGTCCTTTCCTGCCTTTGAAGTAATGCCTGATTTACTTTATTCCTGCGATTATCCACAGCGGATTGAAATTTGCAGGGGACGTGGCCGTGCCGTTGACTCTGATAGTTCTAGGTGAGTCAAAACGCCACTCTGGCAAGCTGCCAGATTCTAGGGATGCTTGACGATACCGAGGATTGACGGCCTCGCCCCGTAATCTGATACAGGTGCTTACTTTCACACTCCAACCAAATCGGAAAATAAAATCGAACAACCTAGTGGGTCGGTGGAGGTGGACGCTCAAGAGAAGGGCTTTGGGTCGCTGGAACTCGAAGCAGACACGCCCGACTATTCATTTTCCAAGTCTGATAGGCCCACCGTATTCGTTGGCATCGTCGCTCGTCAGGTGTTTGCCCCTGCCGTCTTGATCCCTGTTCTCTTTTTCGTCCGCCGCGCACTTTCTTCGCCAACAACCGATACTTCGTCCCACGACGATATTTCCGCCACTCCCTCCTCTGCTATGACCGGAGAGGTGATTGACGACCCGTGTTTCATACTGGTAATGGTTCTACTAATCGGTGCGCCGCCAGCTATCACGTTAGCTCAGATGACGAGCGTGAACAAGTTTTTGATTGGGTCGACTGCTTATGTAAACCAAGAACGCCAAAGTCGTCGGTTTCAACGTCTGATTTCCAGAACACTCTTGATAGCTTATACTCTCTTCACGCCTATTTCTACTGTTGTACTGGTCTTCGTAGCCGTGGTGATTGTGCACGCAGGATCTCGATGAGATATCCCATGGTGGAGGTCTATGGGGCAAAGATATATCATTGGCATCTTGTATACTGTTCTCCGTTTTCACATCATTATCCTTAATGTACAAGAAAGATTGCGCATTTCTGAATATGTTACATAGCTTTTTCTACCATGTATAATTTCCAATAAGTCAAAATAGGACCCTAAAAGACTATCAAATTTTGGAAAGCTTTGTTGATTTTTTTTTTTTTCTGTCTTCTTACATCTCTCAGTATTTGTCAGATTCAATTTTGTGCTTGACCAATTTAACTTACCAGCCACTTTTCAGGGCAAAAAAACAACAACATCACATACATGAATCTCCCAAGTCTCACTGATCCATGAAATTACCCTTCATATTTATAAGGGTCTGAAGACTTTTACTATTGAGCCAAACAGTTTACCTTATTGATAGTTTTTCAGACACTTCAAAATAAGATCAAAAATTCTTTGAGTCACAGATGAATTATGTGGCTCTGTTATGTGTTTTGAACCAACATGAAGACCAAGGAAATTGACACAGATTCACAGCACAACAAATAGATCTTTATTGAAATCTTGAAAGCTCAAAAAGAGGTGAACCATCTAACCAAAGGATTGTAAGGTCCCTTTTCATTGAACATATAACCAGGGTTAGTTGCTGGGCTTGACTATTCATGTAATGTCTAAAACATTATGTACCTGCTCTAGCTTGGTATAATGTTTCCTGGAATCGTTTCTCTGTGTACAGAGAGTTGTAGTTCTGCTCATTTCTTCAATACTTGCTCTCCTCAAACTCTTCTCATAGTTTGATCACAATGAGTTAGTCCTGACAGATGCTGGCTGATGGAGTTGTAGTGTGTTTTGGTATACTTAAGGCACACAACTTCTCATATGAATATATAAAGCCCCCATTTACTGGTGACTGGAAGGCCAGGGAATCTGGTTGATTCTCAAGCTTTCTCCAGGAATTTTCAATCCACCATCAAATCCAGCATGGGTGGGAGGAGATGCATAAGCTGCATAAACTACAGTGACTTCATACAGCCTGTTGAGTGGTGCAACTGCAATTCCAGATTAATTCTGTAGCAGGTTATCTGACCTTCCTCTGCATGGTTAAGTGAGTTCTATAAGATTACTATGCAAGATTTACTGGGTTCTATGGTCAACATCTATACTGTCAGCCCTGATGTCAGGGCTGAGCTCCTGACTAGACTAATTGGTGGAAGAGCTTTATTGAAGCTTCCAACCTACAACTATAAACTG
>MU167224.1:267792-289214 GCA_015951145.1 Cronartium quercuum f. sp. fusiforme G11
ACTATGTTTCTACATATGTATAATACTTGTTACACCTGTAATACATGTGTTATACTATGTATTACACCAATTCCTCTTGGTCAATATACATGTATTTGTCTCATGAAAGCCTGTGGGACTGCTCAGCAGTCCTCAGGGCTGACACCTGAGGACTGCAGAACAGTCCCATGGACTGAAACTAGACATGCACATATGTAGAAACATAGTGTAACATATGAATTACATGTGTAATATGTAAGTACATATGAAGGAATATAATGTAACATATGTTTTCAGCCCTGAGGATTGCAGAACACTTCCACAGACTGAAAAAAGATATACACATATCTAAAAACATAGTGTAACATATGAATCCACATGTAATGTGTGAATCACATGTGTGATATGTAATTACATATGTTAAAACATAATGTAACCTATTTACCATGGTGTTACATTGGAACTGTCAGCCATGAGGATGGTGTAACAGTCCCAGGGATTGAAACCAGACATATACATATATAGAAACATAATGTAACATGTGTATTACATATGTAATAGGTGTTACAAGTGTAACAAGTAAGAACATATGAAGAAGCAGAGCATAACATACATATCACATATGTAATAAGTAAGTGTAACAATGGAACCACATCTCAGGCTCAATCTCAAGAGTCATAAGCATAGTATACTTATGACAGGAGCCAAATAACAGGTCCTGTCAGTAGAGTAACTTGTAAATGTCTAAGAACACCAAGTACCTGGTAAAGTATGTGAGTATGTGATATGGGCTCTCTCCTCTCCTTCCCTGTTAAGGTGTGAGTGCTAACCTATGGGTTTGCACATGCAGTTGGTTGAAGGAGGTATATATATGTGAGCTACTGTGCTTGTGATCTGGGTAAGGATGGAAAAACTGGTAGACACAAAGATAGAAGAAGAAAAGACAGTGAATGAGGCTTTTATTAGGGATGCATTTGGTTAAGGTGTGAAGTTTGAAAAAAGAAAGATGAAAGAGAGTGAGATGAGGATTTGAGGGAAAAGTTGGGTATGTACTCATGGCTCTTTCCACAGATGAGGGAAAGAGTTGTGGAGGGGGCAAAGGTGAATGTAACTATATGTTGTTTGTTCTTGCTGTATAACTTTCTTGGTTAGGTGATCTGTATGTTAGTGAGGCATGTGATGTACTGGTGAGGCACATCACATAGTGGTGTGACATTTTCTGTGTTATGAGACATGTGTTATATATCTTTTCTTCTTATAATGTTGATTGGGTATCAACACAACCAACCACAGGTTGGCCCACATAGCCCTGTAGAAGCATGAGCCTGAACCACCAGTCAGCCCATAGTCTAAAAGTAAGGTGGAGGTAACCTGAAAGGTATATAAACCCCCTCTCTCCTGCTCAGGAGTTGTTCCCCCCCCCCTCACCTTTTACCAAACCACCTAAATAACCCAATAGCACATATTTGAGGATACTTATTATAAAAGTCATCTGCTCAATAGTGCAAAGGGTTATAGGTGTTAGTAAATCAAGGTCAACAACCAGGTTGGTAAACCTCAGAGTCTTGTAGACCCTTTGTCAGTGAGGACTCACAAAGGCAGAGATAAATAACCTAAAGCAGAAAAAGAGCACCTGCTCAAAAGAATAAGGATTAGAGCTAGGCAGTTGTTGTGCTCAACTGTAGCTCTCCTTAACCATCAACCCAGTCCAAGAAGGACTAGTCCTCTTTAAATCTTCTCATCATAGGTCATCTAACTGTAGTATACACTTGGGTGTGACCAGTGTAGACTAAACTGTAAGCCAGGAAGGGGCCTAACAGGAGCCACTCCCTGACATATACAATCAGTGTCTGGTCTCCACCCAAGAGTTCTGGAATTATCCTGCCCCTTAATTAGTTTCAAACCATTCAAAAGTAATTGAAACTCTTACAGGTTACATTTGAATTTTGAGAAACTGCTGTTTAGATTTACCAGGAATTTATAGAAACATGTTTGACTGTAATTAACTCTTGGACCTTCCCAAGTCTTCAAATGGATAGCCTTGGGTGATTCAGCTGAATTTTGGACCTGCCCAAGTCCATCACTGATGATTTTCTCCCATACTCTCCAGTACTACTCTCTCTTCTATCTTTTACTCAGTATGGTATTTCTTTTACTTTTTTTTTTTTTTTCAATTTGTGGTTTTTGGGCATGCCCAAAGACCCAGGGCCAACATCAGGGCTTGAAAAAAAAAGGGCTGGACAACAGGACCATTGTTGTGCACATAATATGAATAGAAGATGAATCTTAATAACTATGAGGTCATAGAAGAAGGAAAAAGCATTTAAGAGGGGTTTACAAGGTGGAAAAAGTGTTACAATCATTAGTAAGGGTGGAAACTGGGAGTTTCAAGGTAGACTGGACTTCTGTGGTGGAATTTTTTGCTATCCCAGAACATTTAAACAATGTTATCAGTGGTCATAAACATACAATATCTTCATTCAAGGTCTTGTATTACCACAAAAATAGCTCAAATCCTTTGCTTTGAGCTTAAAGGTTTTTCTATCTTTTTCAATTTTGAAGTCAACCTGGTAGTACAAATATGAAACTTGTATGAAATCATAAAACAAATGACTTTAACCAATGCATACAAGCATGTTTATAAGTACAATAACCAGAGACTCTTATGCAGTAGTAAAAATGCACATTTGAATTCATGTGTTAGACTTTCTAGCTCAATTTTCAAGCTAATCAGAGTTAAAACAGTGCAAAATGCTAGTAGAATACTCAGCTACAATATTAAGCCTTGAATTTTTTTCATTGCATCAGCAGTCTAGAAGTTAGGTATAAATATAAGGGGTGGAATTAGTTATATGGGTATTAAAAATAGGTCCATGGGTATTGAAGATGGATCAATTGTTGGAGGATGGAGCAGTGGTATCATGGGTTGAGACAGAGGGGACATACTCATATAGAGAGAGATACAGTGTTTGTGAAAGTGTATAGGTCACTTTGGCATGTGTAGGCATGAATAAGGGTATAACATGTGGTTTGAAGATGAAATTTCAGGAGGAACTGTCAGCCCTGAGGACTGCAGAACAGCCCCATGGACTGAAACCAGACATGAACATAGGTAGAAACATAAGTATAACATATGAATTACATGTGTAATGTGTAAATTACATGCGTAATATGTAAGTACATATGAAGGAATATAATGTAACATATGTTTTCAGCCCTGAGGATTGCAGAACACTTCCACAGACTGAAAACAGATATACACATATATAGAAATATAGTGTAACATATGAGGTACACATATAATGTGTGAATCACATGTGTAATATGTAAGTACATATGTTGAAAACATAATGTAACATGTGTATCACATATGTAATAGGTGTCACAAGAGTAACAAGTAAGAACAGATGAAGAAGCAAAGGATAACATATGTATTACATATGTAATAAGTAAGTGTAACAGTGGAATTACATCTCAGGCTCAGTCTCAAGAGTCATAAGCATAGTATACTTATGACAGGAGCCCAATAGCAGGTCCTGTCAGTAGGGTAACCAACCACAGGTTGGCCCACACAGCCCTGTAGAAGCATGAGCCTGAACCACAAGTCAGCCCATAGTCTAAAAGGAAGGTGGAGGCAACTTGAAAGGTATATAAACTCCCCCTCTCCTGCTCAGGAGATGTTCCCTCCCCTCACCTTTTACCACAAACACCTGAATTACCCAATAGCACACATTTGAGGATACTTAATATAAAAGTCATCTGCTCAATAGTGCACAGGGTTATAGGTGTAAGGAAATAAAAGGTCAACAACCAGGTTGGTAAACCTAAGAGTCTTGTAGAACCTTTGTCAGTGAGGACTCACAAAGGTAGAGATAAATAACCTAAAGCAGAAAAAGAGCACCTGCTAAGAAGAATAAGGATTGGAGCTAGGCAGTTGTTGTGCTTAACTGTAGCTCTCCTTAACCATCCACCCAGTCCAAGAAGGACTAGTCCTCTTTAAACCCTCTCATCAGAGGTCATCTAACTGTAGTCTACAATTGGGTGTGACCAGTGTAGACTGAACTTTAAGCCAGGAAGGGGCCTAACAGGAGCCACTCCCTGACAGGAACTGTAGATTCACATTAGTGTAGCAAGTGTAAGTTTTGTGAAGATAGAACATAGGTGAATAGAAGAAATTTTTATTCATGAAACAGAGATATCAGAATCACCATGGCTCAGCATTACTGCATCAACATTGGAAGAGTTTCACAAAATCAAAGATTAGAATGTATTATAGGTGAAAATAGCTTGTTTGTAGGTGATTCTCAGGTGATGTATGCTATGATAAATGTGTCTAGAGTTTTATTAAGATGAGTATGGATGATATAGTTTTGTATAAGGAGGATTTCTTAGGTTGTGAAAGTGTTTCTCAATGTGTTTTTCTGCTGTGTTTGAGTGTGTATAGGTGAAAATAGGTGGATTTCATTGGTTTTTCTTTCTTTTGGTGTGATTTTCTGTGTTTTGTGAGGTCATTTGGATGTTTTATAGGTCTTCTGAAAGTGATTTGTTTTTTTCTTGGTCTGATTGGGAGACTTGGTGAATGATTTGTTTGTGTTTCATGTTGTAGAGATGGAGATATTGCTTAGCTCTCTCCCTTTCCTTCTGGGACTTGGTCCATGAGATCAATAATTGAAGACCCTTTCATAATAGTTAGTTAGTGCCCTTTTATTCATTTAAAAAGCAGAACTTCTCCCTCTCTCATTATTAATAGAGATTTCTTATTTATTGACTGTTTCATAGTGTGTGGTTTATTTATTCATTCATCTGGTATTACAATTTGTTCTAAGAACTTGGGTTAGATCCCCATTAAGGCTAGAAGTTTGTAGGTTGTTTATTCAACAATACTGTTTGCAGAACTTGATAGTAAGACCTGTTACTGTTGAAGTCTTGTATTGTAAGCTGTGAGGGGAAGGCTTCTTTTAGGCCTTCCTCTTCACTATGACAAATTAAGACAGATGTCCTAAGGGGTCTGTACTGTGGTAAACAAGTACAGACTCCAGTTAATTGACCTCTGAGAAGAGGATTTGAGACCAAGGAACTATTTTTGAAGAAGCCTTTGAATAGGCTTCCTTGTAGATATTTTTGAAGGGCTCTTTGAATAGAGTGACCTTGTAGAAGATTAGAGGTTTGTTATTAAAGTCTACCCTTATGACTTCCTCTAATCTGAGTGCTTTATCTCTACTTCACAGCTAGTTCCCAACTAGTGAAGGTTATAGCAGGAAAGGCTGTTACTAGCCTGGCCTGGTTACTTTTTCACCTAATGAATGGTACACTATTGAGCTGATATTCTAGAAGAGATATCCTCAATTTGTGTGTTATTCAATTTGGTGTGTGGTAAAAAGGTTGAGGGAACAAAAGAACTTCTTGCTCAAGGAGGCAGGGTTTATATACCTGTTCTTCCTTTGATCCCTCAATACAAGGATATCCTAGTCCAGCTATTTAGTTCTGATCCTGCTGGGCCAAGTGGTGGTTCTTGTACTAGTTGCAAGGACTGATACATAGGCCTTACTGTATGTGTACCTGTGAATGGCTCTTGAAACTGAGCCTGAGTTGTGATTATTTATTGTTACATATGTACTTGCTACATTACATATGTTCATCATATGTAACTTTCTATGTTACATGTTTATACCATATGTAACTTGATATATTATGTATGTTCATTATATGTAACCTTCTTTTTAACATGTTTCTACCATATGTAACTTGATATGTTACATCTGTACAGTGTTACTCTGTTCATGTACATTTTGTTTTTACATGTGTTCTTTTATTGGATTACATATGGTTACTATATGTAATCATATTGTTTTCTAGCCTGTGGGACTACCAGTTAGTCCTCAGGGCTGACATAAGCAGAGAGGCATTATCTTTCTTTTGTTGAGTTAAGAAGTCCCTCTCAAGCTCTGCCCTTGCTCAGCACATTGGGAGTTTGAAACCACACACCAGGACCAGTTGAGTTGGATGGGATTTGAATCAAAAGTCAGATATCTCAATCTGAACCAGGAATATTTCAAAAGTGGGTGGGGGATTTGGAACATCTTGACCAGACATACAGGTCATCCTATTGAAATATTGGTCAAGGATAGACACTTGATAATTTCTCAGAAAGGCCTGAAAGAGTTTCACTACCTTAGACTGGTTTGAAACCCTAGCAGGAACAGGGAGGCTTATGAAACAAGATGAAAGATGGTATGGTACATTTCATGTTTTCTGGTGGAAGCCTAGAAAAGTGTATGTTGCAGAGGAATATCAGAGAAAGCAATCTAAAACACAGGAAGGCCAGAGAACCTGCTGTAGCATTAACCTTGGACTGCAGGTGCACCACTCAATATGCTCATGCAGCCCCCCCACCCATGCTGTATTTGATGGTGGTATGATAATTCTCCGATATTTCTCTGAGGTCCACCATGTGTTCAGGCCTGTGAGTGGCCAGTAGATGGGGGCTGTGTTTTCCACCTTGGTTTACAACACCAACCTGATCTAGTCAAATGTGACACCATCAAGATAAATTTTGGAACACTTGTTGTGATCAAAAAGGAAGATTTATGATTAGTGCTAGCTGTGAGATCTACTCCATTTGTTGCAATATCAGACAGATTAAAAGAAAGATTTAGATATTCAACATCAACACTATTCCAACATGCTAGAGCTCAAAACAAGTGTATGTGTAATAGTGCAATTCAAGGCTTAGTTGAGGAAGGACATACATCAGGATGAATGGGTTGCCAACAACTTTTGGACCAAGGGTGTTGAGGTACAAGTGAGGAGAGAGATTGGTCAAAAAGACCAAAAGGGCAGGAGCTTGTCATATTCCACTTGAATATAGGTACCAGTCTGTGCCCATTTGAACCATTAGATAGTCACCCAACCAAAATCTTCACACTCCAAGCTCTCACACCAGGAATGTGTTATAAGGAATAAGTCTTTTGTCAAAGTTGACTCAGAATTGAACAGACAATCAAATCCATTGCCCAACATATTTATGGTTTGGGGGAAAAAAAGCTAAGCAGTCCTTGGATGTAGATTCTGAAGGAAATGTGATTGATACCTTGGATCAAAACTTTGGGAGCCAATTCTCTCTCAAAAAAAAAAAATAAAATTAACCGAGGATTCCATTGAGACTTTATGGTATCTGGAAAGCATTTAAGACATTTATTCCATTCAATCTTGTGTTTCTCTTTCTGTAATTTTTACAAATTTGCACATAACACTCAATGGATGTTTTTAATTCTTTGAACACTGCTAGTATAGATACACATGCATACTTGGGAAATGTGTCCACTAGGTTTCCAAATTATTGAGTTCTACATAGTTTTTTGGTCTTTCAGTGGATTTCCTCATCATTAATTATTTTTTGTATCATGTTCTGAAAAATTGAAAAGATTCAGAATCTATTTAGAAGGGTAAAATCAATATTGTGTTTGGCTGATTATTTTCATCATAAATAATATTCAATCAGTATGATGTTGTTCATGAATCTAGAGCTCTATTTTATCTTTAAGTCAAACTTGATGCCTTGAACCCAAAAGACCAAACCTTTGTTGGTACAGTGTAAACAATTTCAACAGGATGTAGCAGGGCTGCAAGCACCCGAGCTACAGTCAGATGATGCAGACTAAAAGGGTGAATGACAAAAGTGGGACATGCACCCTAGAACCGCCTGAGACCGGCATCACCTGCATTTAACAGATCGGCGAGAGCCGATGTAGAAAAGGGATCCTTGATACGGGACCAAAAGACTGTCAACAAGCTCGGCCAAAGCCGAGACGGATCCAAGATCCATGAGCCAGGAAGCCCTGGTCACCCGGATGGAAATCCAGTGCTCAGTTGTCAAAGAAAGACGCTGGGTTACTGTCACTGACCCAGCTTGAGAAACAGCACGAGCGCGAATGCTCGATTAGCGAGTGACAGTAGGTCAAAGACCTCCATTCCTTGACATCTCAGAGCCAGGGACAGCCAGCGAGAGTCTCAAGGCGTGTAGATTGGTCAACCCGGGAGTAATGGAGAGAAACACTTTATATACTGGACCTTTTAATTGCAATGTAAAAGACAAGTTCCTTCAGACTCATTCAGTCATCATAAAGAAATCCTCATGCCCCTTCTCTGAGCACTTGAATTCCCTTTTATGTTAGCGAGGTTTTTATAACTTCTAAATCCCTAGTTTTGTACTCAGGCCTCAATTTGACCCATAGTTTTGGTCCTGTTACAAGGATATGATGACAGCTCAAGTCTTCAGCTAGCTACATAGCCAATAATACTGAAAGCTAATTCCCAAGCTTTGAATGCTATAGTGAGACTACATTTTCAGCTGATCTGATGATGAGAGTAAAGTGGAGTGAGTTGTGTGATGAGTGATAGTAATGTGATGTTAATACATAAGGTTGTTATTTTGGTACCCTAACTGACATCATCACTCTCACCCTCATACACTACTCACTACCATCACCACCACCTTTTCTCCTTTCCTCTCCTTTTCTCCACCTCTTGGCCATGTCTCAAGTTCCAACCTCAACCCCTTTCGGCATCTCTTCATCGTCCAATCCCTTCCCTGAAGAGCCCCCACCTACAGTCAGACGCCGGAGACCATCTAACGCGCCGAACTATGCCAGTCATATTCGAACTAACTCTAGTGGAATGCCCATCGATCAATCTTTGAACGCGACTGTTATCATCAATTATCTTAAATCAAAACTTCCTGCACTTGCTAGCTTGGCGATCGGAGTACTGGTTGGATTATTCTGTGCTTCGATGTTGAGTGGTGGTAGTGTTAGTAAAATCAGAATTTGATACATTCTTTTGTAAAAAAAAAAAAAAAAAAGAAAAAAGAAAAGAAAAAAGAAAAAGAAAAGACTGGGCGCGATCGAAGGCGGACTTTTGCTGATGTTTTTTGTTGATTTGTTTCTTTCTAATTGTCCTTTTTTGAATCGAAAAAACAAAAAAAGTCAGAATCTCAACAAAGATGGCGTGGAGGATCAAGTGTACCAACTTGGACTCACTCACGTACTGCACCACCGAAATTTTCAGTACCAAATCCATCATTAGAGCAACGTTTAAGGGTTTTTGAGTTATTATCAACTTTAACTGGTCATCATACTAGAACGTGTACAATGAAAGCTCAACGTGCCTATAGAAGACAAGTTTATGAGCGATATGAGCCATTAGTTGGGTATACACCTAAATATAAATCTGCTAGTCCACTTCATTTATTACAACACATTTTGCCAGGTAGACCTAAACCTGAACGAGAGTATGAAGGTATAACAGATGCTAAAGGTCAATCTAAACTTAAGTTGAAAGCTCGTCGATCACAAATTTCTAACTCACATTCAGCAGTACCACCACCTACTAGATCAAAAGCGGTACATCGTAAAGGAACTGGTCATAAATATTTTTTTGCCATAAACCTTTATAATTCATTCGATGTGATTCCAGATTTATTCTCTACAATGTTCAAAGTTTCATCAATTTTGGGTTTTCAAAACGTTTTTGTATCAGTTTATGAGAATGGTAGTTCAGATCAAACTAAAGCTCTTTTAAGATTATTCGATGGTTTAAGTAGATCTGTTGGAATTAGAGTAGTCATTCGCACTAGTTTACGTACTCGAGGTGCATTTCATCATAGAATTGAATACCTTGCTGAAGTTAGAAATGCTGCACTTGCTCCTTTACAAGAATTAAGAGATTCAGAAGGTGAATTATTCGATACGGTTATCTTTATGAAGTCAGTCTTTTCAATCTCAATCTCACTTTCTCTTTCCTACATTCGTGGTCATATATTCTCTTTCAAAAATACAAAGAAAAAAAACACTACAATAGTTTTTGCTCACCTGACTATCTCTCTCTCTCTCTCTCTCTTTGTTTCACAGTGATGTTTTGCCTTGTACGGACGATCTATTGGAATTGATCTGGCAGAGTAGAAGGCAAAATGCAGGTATTACATGTGGAGCAGACTATATCTTTCATGATGAGATAGCTCAACCAGTCTTTTATGATAGTAAGCCCACATATGAACTTATCATGACCTTCTTTGTTTTTAAAAAAGAAAAATCCTCACATAAACCTCCAAAGTATAACTCCTGACTCTGGTTCCTTTTTTGTGTTACATTTATATCAATTTATCAAAAAAAAAAAAAAAAAAAAAAAAACAGATTGGGTAGCAAGAGATATAAATGGTACAGCATTAGAGAATGCGCCATTTGAATCAATTTTTAGAGATCCTCCATCACAACATAGATTTGAAAGACATTTACCAATCCAAGTTCAATCATGTTGGAATGGTATTGCAATTTTAGATCCAGCTCCACTTTATGCTCATCCTAGAGTTAGATTTCGTATGGCAAAATTAAGTGAAGGTGAATGTAGTGCATCTGAATGTAGTTTAATTTGTAACGATTATTGGAACGCTGGTTATGGTAGAATAGTCATGGTACCTAGAGTTAAATTGGCTTATGATAATGTAAGTCTCAGTTATATATTTAAAACAAAAACATTTCTTTTAAAGCACATCAAAAAAAACAGAAAGGACGAAAAACCGAAGTTTCTGACATTTCCTTTTTTTTTTCAAAAAATAAAATAAAAAATAAACAATCATAGAAAGTTTGGCAAATTATTCATCCAGAAAGAAAGAATTTGACTGTTATTAGAGGTTATACACGTTTAGGTGGAGCACCAGATGATCCAACAGCTGATCCACAAGATAGATCTTGGTTTGGACCTCATGATAGACTTTTTCGTCAAGAAGAAAGTGAAGCATTGGAAATGTTACCTGGACCAGATTATGGTCAATTTTATTTCATTTTTTCTCTCTCTTTCTCTCTCCGAATAGTCCTAATGTTTTTTCTTCTCTTTTCAGTTTGGTGTTGGGGATGGGATGGAGCAGGTGATATTGAAGGTCCGGATGTAGAACCAGTTTGGGAACCTACTAAAAACTTAACATTTGATCCTCGTATCGTACGACACGATCGAAGTTTTGATTACCATTTTTGAATGCACGAAGGAATAGATTAGCGACTAAAAGTCGACAAATGGACAGTTGGAGAGAAAGGTTTGTGGTGGTTTAATTTCTTGTTGACGCGTTTTGAGTGGTCGCGTGAGCATATTCTGTCTCTTCTTTCATTCTTTCTTCCTTTTTTTTTTTTTGGAGGGGGGAATTAGAAGGATGGGCAAAGTCATTAGGTGTTCTATAACTCAATTTTTTTTTAACATTCCATTTTTTTTTCCTCCTCTTTGAGGAAACGAGGTTTTTTTTTTTTTTCGTTGAAGCTTGCTGCTTTGTTTTTTTACATATGAAAAGGCGTCGGACATCTGAAAAATTGTAACTCCAAGTTTGATCTTAAATTTTAGATTTAAATTGTAGATGGATGATGTTATCATATCATCATGGCTCTAGACTTGTTTTGCCAAATGATTTCAATTCATCTTGACAAAGAGATAAATTTACCAGGAGCCTGGAAATATAGCTCCCTGGCCTTCTCTTAAAATAAAGCAAAGAGACCTGTGGGGAGAGGGTTTCCAAAGAGATTTTGAGACACCAAATTGAGTGTTCATTCAAGTTTGGATTCACATTCTTGGTTAATCACGTCCCCTGGTATTCATGGTGTATTTGTCAATAGGGAAGTAACTTACAACATGAGTTGTTTTCTCAGGAGATCTAAAGGAATAGGGTATAAGACTTCGCGATCTAAATCAACTCTTGGAAAGCGTCAAGCACTTCAAAGTACAACTCCATCTTTTCATCATTATATATAAAACATAAGAAGAAACAAGGAATAAAAAAATGAGAAAAAGTGAAGATTTGTTCACCGACAATAACAAAAAATAGATAAGTCAGGTGATATTGTTTTTCCTATGAAGGTAAACCTGCGTCTGGTAATCTTTCAATTGCGTATTGTTTTTTTTTTATAAACATCAACTAAGAGACATACATACATACATATATATATATAAGTCAGTAACAAACAAAAGGTAAAGAGAAAATTAACGGAAAAAAAGAGAAAAGACTAACCGGTACACCAGGAATTTTTCTTAATCTTCTCCTAAGACCTCTATCACAAGTAGCCACAATATAACAACGATGTGAATTTACACGTTGTACGATACAATCATCAGCATAAGTACCTTTATGATTACAAGGTAATCTTTCAACTCTAGGATCTTTTGATAAATTTAATGCTAAACGATATTTTGTACCTAATTTCTCTAATTCAGCTATAACACAATCTGAGATACATGGGATTGCTTTTGCATATAAACAATCTAACATACCACGAATTAAATCTATTCTATTAATGATTGATAAATTTAAAAAATTTGTATCTACTAATACTCTATATGGTGGTGCTAATGCTGTATTATGTGTTAAAAATAATGAAGTAGGTGTAGGTGTACTAGAGTTAAATTGGTAGATAAATTTGATTCATTTCAATTTCAAAAAAAAAAAAAAAAAAGAGTAAGAAAATAAATCTAAATATAAGAAAAGTTGATAAGAGGGAATCTAAATGTTTTATTTATTTATTGAGCTTACACATGCTTCTTTAATGATTCAACTTCTTGTTTTTTCTTTTCTTCTGCTTTAGATTGATTAGATGCTAAACGAGAGTCATGTGGGCTTATCATTTTTTTCACAGTTGCGAACTTTCGAAATTTAGGTGCTTTAGGCTTTTTACATATCAACAAGAGGGTGAGAAAATTACTGGTCAGACTTGGTTTCGTTGAGAATAATGTAAGAAATAAAAGGTGAATTGGTGAGCTCTTTACCATGATGTGGTTGGGAATGTTCAGTTGGGTTGTGTTTTGGAGCTTGAACGGTGAGGGCCTCTGAAAAGTATTACATAGTGGGTGTCAACCAGCTGGTAAGCTGTGATAGGTACTCACCCGGTACTGCCATGATAGACATGTGAAAGATAGAAGTGTCGTGACAGTGACAGGACACAGGGCTGAATGGGAATGCACGTGATCATTCTAGCACCATCGAGAAGACTTTATTTTTTTCGAATGTGCTGCGCTGTTTTTGATGATTCCGCAGCTCGAACCCGAAACCGCCCTTCTATTTTTTTTTTTTCTATCATCAAATTTTTATACCCAGCCCATTGGAACAAATTTTTCTTCCCCGAACCGATTCAACCTCATCAAATTTGATATCAAATCAATAAGTAGATTACTCATCTTATTTGCTTTCGTCTCTCAAGGGAAAAGCGATCACAACACTTTCTCAAAAGTCGGTATTTGTTTGTTTGTTTGTTTGGATTTTCAGGAGGAGAAAAGAGTAGAGGACTACGAGTTCTGCCTTCCTGAATCTCTGTTATCATATTTTGACTCATTCCTGACCTTTGGCATCTTATCACTTTGATTCATTTTACAGGTTCCGAAAGTGAACAAAATTAAAAGTATCATAAATTAGACACCTAGCTAATACCTTAGTATAAATAAGTAAATAAAAAACCATGAATTCAATCGCTCGATTATCTAGGTCGATTAGACCAACAAATATTTATTCTAAATCTTATTCAATAAGATCAACTTCAAATAAATTACAACAAATTCGTTGGTCATCATCAGATGGAAAAGTTAATGGTCCAGTAATTGGTATAGATTTGGGTACAACTAATTCTTGTGTATCAGTTATGGAAGGTAAAAATCCAAGAGTGATTGAAAACGCTGAAGGTGGTAGAACTACTCCTTCTGTTGTTGCTTTCACAAAAGATGGTGAAAGATTAGTCGGAATTCCTGCAAAACGTCAAGCTCTTGTAAAGTACGTCTAATCATTTTTTTTTTTCCAAAAAGTTTATATGCATATTTATTCATTTTTTTCCCCCTTCCCTTACTCAATGCGAATAGCTACGAAAACACTTTCTTCGCCACTAAACGATTATTAGGAAGGAAATTTACAGATCCCGAAGTACAAAAAGATATTAATCAGGTACCATATAAGATAGTCAAACATACAAATGGTGATGCTTGGTTAGAAGCTAGAGGTCAAAGGTACAGTCCAAGTCAAATAGGAGGTTACGTTGTGCAAAAGATGAAAGAGACTGCTGAGGGTTATTTAACCAAAGAAGTTAAACATGCAGGTTAGTCTTTCTTATCTTCGTAGTGTATCTACTTTAATCTAACATGCCTTATTTTGCGGGAAAAAACGTCTAGTCATCACTGTCCCCGCTTACTTTAACGATGCTCAAAGACAAGCTACTAAGGATGCCGGTGCTATTGCTAAATTAGAAGTTTTGAGAGTCATTAATGAACCTACAGCTGCTGCTCTAGCTTATGGACTTGATCGTGATGAATCTCGACAAATTGCTGTTTACGATCTAGGAGGTGGTACTTTTGATGTATCAATTTTAGAAATGCAAAAGGGTGTATTCGAAGTCAAATCAACAAATGGTGATACACATTTAGGTGGTGAAGACTTTGATATCGTTCTCGTAGAGCATATTATTTCTGAATTCAAGAAAGATACCGGTATTGATCTTAGTAAAGATAGAATGGCAATTCAAAGAATTAGAGAAGCTGCTGAGAAAGCTAAAATTGAACTATCATCTACTTCTCAAACTGATATCAATTTACCTTTTATCACTGCTGATGCTACTGGACCCAAACACATTGATATCAAATTAGGTCGTGCTAAATTTGAAGCTTTAGTATCTAACTTAGTCGCCAAAACTGTTGAACCTTGCAAAAAAGCTCTCGCTGATGCAGGCGTTAAGAAGGAGGAAATTGATGATGTTTTATTAGTGGGTGGAATGACTCGAATGCCTCGTGTGATCGAGACTGTTAAATCATTATTTGGTCGAGAGCCCAGTAAGGGTGTTAACCCAGATGAGGCTGTTGCCGTCGGAGCTTCAATTCAAGCTGGTGTTCTATCTGGTTCGGTTACCGATGTTCTTTTGCTCGATGTCACACCTCTATCTCTTGGTATCGAAACTCTCGGTGGTGTCTTCACAAGGCGTCAGTTTTTATTTTCATTCCCCTCTTACTGATTTTTTCCCTATATGATATATCTTATACTGATGCATATTTTTACTAATAGTTATCAATCGTAACACAACCATTCCCACCAAGAAGTCATCCGTCTTCTCTACTGCTGCCGATGGACAAACAGCTGTAGATATCAAAGTATTTCAAGGTGAACGAGAACTTGTAAGGGATAACAAGATGCTCGGAAACTTTCAATTAGTCGGAATCCCACCTGCACCTAAAGGTATTCCACAAATCGAGGTTACCTTTGACATTAACGCCGATGGTATCGTTGATGTTTCTGCTAAGGACAAAGCTACTGTAAGGAAATTCAGGATAAATCTAATCATTTGATCTAAATTGGATTTACTGACAAATGTTTATGTTTTTTTCTTATCGCAGAATAAGGAACAGTCAATTGTCATTGCAGCTTCTTCAGGATTATCTGATAAAGAAATTGAAAGAATGATGCATGAAGCAGAACAGCACGCTGAATCTGATAAGGAACGAAGATCAGTCATCGAATCTGCTAACCAAGCTGATAGTGTATGTGCCGATACCGATAAAGCTTTGAAGGAATTTGGTGATAAAGTACCGGCTGAAGAGAAAGAAGAAGTGACTAAATTAGTAGAAGAATTACGTGAATTAGCAGTCAAAGCTCAAAGTGGTGATGAATCTATTAAAGCTGAACAAATTAAGGAAGCTATTAGTAAAACTCAACAGAAAAGTTTAGGCCTATTTGCTAAGGTTTGTCAACATAGTTTTTTTTCTTTTTAAAAGTCCTAATCTCGTTTATAAAATATCTTGACGCCTTTTTCGTTCATTTTTTTTAATCAGGTTTATGAGGAACGAAACAAGGCAGACGCTGCTTCTTCTAATGATACCAACTCATCATCTTCAAACGAAACTTCCGAGGAGAAGAAGAAAGAATAAATTTCAAAGCAATAGAAAAAAAAACATCATTACAATATTCTTTTGATTAATGGTGGATTTTTTGGTTTTTGTTTTGTTACGCATATTACTACCTTTCCGTCTTTCTTTTGTGTGTGTGTATGTGTTGGGACAGTTAAATAATGTGCATTTGTGAAGTAACATTTTTTTTTTTGATGCCCCTTCACCGTACACACCAAAGAAAAAAGGAAAAACTGTTCTATCCTTTTCTTTTTTGCCCATATAGTTCTGTAGATATGTGCGCGTGTTCCTTTTTTTATGAGTATTTCATTTTGAGGGGGTATGAGGGGGGGGGAGTGAAGAGGTGCAGATTCTTTTAATATACCCAATTTTTTTGTGCTTTTGTTTAGTTCAATACATTCTTCTTTACTTTTCTTTTGGTTTTTTTGGTGGTGTGTGTGTGTTGACTTTTTTTTCTCCTTCTCTTATTCTTTGTACTTGTGTTGCTTTGCAAAACAGAAACTCAAATCACCCATCATATTGAAAAATGTCTATAAAAAAAATCCCCTGACCACATATCCATGTATTTTTTTAAAAAAGCCTTGAAGTCTGATGAAACCCAAATCAGTTTAGGGAGTTCAAAAATTAAGTGAATGCATAAGTTCACACTTGACGTCTTATACGATAGGGTGTGAAGGGAGTCATTGGTCCCTCGTCAGCTTTGTGTAAGGGGACCAATGCTATTGCCTTCAATGTAATAAGTTTTCTTTCTTTCTTTCTTGCTGAGGTTCAGCTGCCTAAGCTGTTTCAACAACTGACAATTCAAGTCATTATAAGTGCATACATAGGTGTTACAACACGATGCTGGTTTTTAAAGGATCCAATTGTGCAGGAATGGTTAAATGATTGGTCCAATGCTAATGAGGACCATAATATGTTGACTCTTGACTGAGTCAGAATTTATTCAGTCAATTTCTGATATGAGCGTATATAACCCCAAATTCCGTTATTTTTTTTTTTTTTTTTCAGGTTACTTTTCCAAATAGGAAAGATTTTATACAACTCTTTATAAGGGATAGAGTACCATCAAGAAAAGAATCTGAGTGAGAGGGACGAGAAGACAGTGATTTGGTGTATCAAAAGTACGTAGGACCTTGATTCTAGTTATTGGTTTCTTGACATGGATTTGCGCTGTCGGTGGGTGATGGTCCTTGTTCTGGACGGTAGCAAGAGGTAACAAAAGATATTCAGTTGTCACAATTATCATCAGTCGGTCGTGTTGCTCTTCAATTATTTACTATTCCTGTCGAGGGATGGCATTGCCGTCAAATGTATTTTTGTTCTTAATAACTGTACCCTCTTCGCGCTACGCACAGAGTGCCCTTTTAGTGATATAATGAACCTCAGTCACCTCGTGAGTCAGGCCATACCTCACCCTCGACAACATTCCCTCATGTTGGACATCTCCGTAGAATGGAGAAACAGATAGGGCGCTCTATTCGGAACAGATCCTAGTCCATTCTCATCGTAACATCCCCGCATGTCTGGTGGTCGGTCACCATAGAGCACACCATTAATTTCCTAAGACCCCGCCCAATTATCACCCCGCGCTCGGAGCTCTTCATCGCCCGTAGACCTTCACCACGTTCTGATCGCAGTTCTTCACTGAATACATGAAGCTACCGTAGTCTATGGTCGAACGTTCCAACCCAGAGAAGGCTGTGCACTATGGTTCATCATAAATGAGAGCTGGACTTCAAGAATTCTAGCATAATTTTCAACGGCATCTTTCTGATTTATATCATTACAGTTTAGCATATATCATTATTTGATTTCAGAGATTTGAAGTTCCTTACATCAGTTTCTCAATTGATATTTTACAAGTCAATCAAAATATGTTATTCATTCGATCATTTTTCAGTTTGGTCAGTTTTTACAATGTTGTTGGGCTTAGTATTGGACAAGGTGAGATTGAATTTATATTTAATCATTACAAAAATTAATTTTAGATCATTTGATAAAAGAAAACTTATATTTCTGATCAACGTGAGTAGGTTCAGAATTCAATAACAAGACAAGGATAGGTTCAGAATTCAGTAACAAGACAATGATAAGTTCAGAATTTAGTAACAAGACAACGATAGGTTCAGAAGTTAGTAGCAAGACAGTTCAACAAGAGACAACGATAAAACTTGACATAAGATTAAAGATTCACACTTATCGAGAGTTACCAGTATTCTGTGAAGAAGATTCACCATTTTATTTCGTACGTGGTAAACGAGTATATATACCAAAAGAAACAGTCAAAATACCTCCTAAGGATTTACTCAGACCTCCACCACTTATACCTGAAACTAAACCACTTGGTAATCATGGAACTTTTATGGTTTACACATTTGAATATCGTTATTACTATTATATTGTAGAGAAAAGTCCATTCATTCTTCCACCAGATTATCAACCAAGTTTCATTCCAACTCCAACTCAACAACAACCCGTTATTACATTTTCACGACCACATGGTAGAAGATGTGATGGAGTAGAGATTGAAAATCCAACTGATTGTGATATGTAGGTTCTCAAAATCAAATTGATTTTCTTTTTTTTTCTGACCAATGATTTGAGGATATTTTACTTACTGTAAAATGAATTATGATCACCAAAGTGCATTTTCGAGACTTAGGCGCTTGGATGATAGCTTTAGCACTAGTACGAATATTGATACCAGGACAGGTGAATACTCAAGTTGTAAAGTAAGAACCTTTTCATGTTTTAAGGCAACTGAATGGGTTTTTGTGACAAAGTTCAATAATTTTTTTTTTTTTTTTTTGCAGGTTATAGTTTCATGCTTTGGTAGCGAATCTCTCAATGCGTAAGCAAAAATTTAACCATTATTAATCCTTTTAGATCAACAGAACTGAAAAGATCATGTGGGTATCATCTTGTGAACAGCCTTGACAGTCAAATTTATGGAAATAGTTACACATCTCTGTCTGACAGTTTCAAACGCTTAGCAATGAAATGTTCTACCAAACGACGAGTGAGTATTTATTTGGATTTTGTGTTTTCTGATGTTTGTTAATGTGTTTGTGTGCTTTTTTTTTTTAAAAAAAAAATAGGGAGGTCATATGGCATTTGAAGATGGCTGCAGCCTACAAATTGCACCTCGTGGTGGACAGTGGGCAGATTATTGAAATTTCTGCCTGGGTATACACATTTTTTTTAATTCAGTTTTTCACAGCTTGACTAGTTACAATAGTAGGATCAAATCTTTGGCTTACATTGAAAAGCTTCATCTTTCTTTTTTTATCTTTGGCAGAAGTGATTATGGACAATTGTAAAACCTGTTTAATACTAGATCAAGAAACAATAGACATTTTCTTTTGTGTGCAAACTCCTATTTCATTCTTTTTTTTTTTTTTTAAAAAAAAAAAAAAAAAAAAAAAAAAATGATTAAGGAGGTCTTGAATTCTTCTGGTATCATGCCCAAAGGACAAAAAAAAGTTTCATGAAGTGTTTTGATTATTTGGATTATCATTTAGACAATTATGGGTACTATAATTTTTTTAAAAAAGCTTCTTAACATCTTTAAAGACTTGAAAAAAAATAAAAATTGTCAACTGCTGTTTTTTTTTTTTTTTTTACTTACCATCACCATTGGTGACTAAAATTATCATTGTTGATGTATATTTTGCAAAGGTGAAAGTGGTAAAAAAAAAAAAAAAAAAAAGGGAGTTGTTCTAGCATCACTGTAAGAAACTTGAACTTCATAATTTTGGTTAGACAAGCATGAAAATTGAGATTCTCCATGAACAAGATTACCTCAAAAACATTTAAGATAGCCTATGACTTCTAAACCCATACACAGAGCTCTGATCTATCCAGATTACCAATCCAGGAATCTGGCTGAGAAGAGTCTACCAGAGAATCCCAATTACACATATCCAAAAGACTGGTTATCCTATCAATATAAAGGCCCTGTGATGTAAGACTCTGTTTTCAATGTATGGTCATGTAAGAGGGTACCACTTTTGTTTGAGTATGACTACCTCAGATTCCCATGAGTAGGGTAGGGAAATTGAAAGTAGGTGAAACCATGGCATAGTGGGATAGCAGGTACTTGGCATTTGTCAGGGGAGGGGCTTATTTTGGGCTTCCACCTGACTGGGAATGATTGGAGTCAAAAGTGTTTTGAACACCTTAGTTGTGATAATTTGAAACACTAAATTCAATATTTTAGGAACAACTTGGGGTATTGGGCATAAGCACAAGTAGTCTCCAAAAGGCACAGTGCCTGAGAAGAAGTCCTCGAAGAAAAATAGAGCTACCTGTGCACATGCGACAGAGACAAAAACACACAGATGTGAAGACAAAAATAGAGGTACTATAAATGAAAAGAGTTATGATGAGATTTAGTAATGAGGGGAGAAATTAGACATAACAAGAGAGACACTTACAGATTCTTTCTGATGAGGAAAGAATCATGAGCTAGTTAGACAACCCTGATATATAAGAGAAAAACACACCACACCAGCACACCAGTTCACTTGAGAACAAGCCACTTATTCCCATTTCAAGCATGTAGCTTATTCTCATCAGCAAGAGCTAACTCTTATTTCCATACAGTCGTATCTGTCAGGCTCTAGAAGCAAGTCCTAGACTACAGATGCTAATATAAAGATGATGAGTTTGAAAGAGAAAAAGAATGAGTAAAAAGGCAGTTTGTTCTTGAAGTAAAAATAAATAACATAACATGATGGATTTGACTGAAGACCTTGAAACTATGCACCCTGTCCATATGAAGGTTGAAAATATGTTGAATGTTTTGGAAGATGTAGTGGTTAACCTGATATGAACAACTGTAAGTATATAATGTGGTCTTGTCCATCTCTCAACAATGGAGGCTGACCTGATACGGAGGTACAGCAAATAAGATGTGAGAGATATGGAGCGACACAACGTGAGTGCTGATCTCAGAAACTTTGCGAAACTCCAAGTATGAAAAATAAAGAAAGAAAATAGACAGCAATATTCAATTATTATGAATTGTTTTAAGGAAAAGAATAGAAATGTTAGATAGTAGAGGGAAATAAAGATAAGAGGAAAAATGGAGGAGGCAGAGAAGTGAGTGGTATGTACAATCTCTTTCCCAAGATGGGGAAAGAGATGTATGTGTGATGATTTACTTCTATATATATGCTTCCCAAGCAATAAGATACGTTGGGGACTTGGGAATGTATCTTGTTCTATATGATGTACACTACTCTCAATATCGTCTACTCATTTCAAATCACCATACCTGTTACTCTCCTATTTCCGAATCTTCTTCTTCTGCTCTGTAAGTTAATTCAATTATTCGTCTCCTAACTTGTACTTAATGAGTAATCTTGCACATGTCATCTATTCTGTGTAAAACTAAGATTTGATAGTTAAGCTAAGGTTTGATATTTAATTATGTCGATTGAATATTAACAAAGGTGACTTGTCGACGAGAGCACATGGTGTCATGTTTGAAATCACCTCAGAATCCCTCTCAAATCCAGTGCCTTAGTGTCTGG
>MU167224.1:323084-344725 GCA_015951145.1 Cronartium quercuum f. sp. fusiforme G11
ATGGAATTACTATCGGTATCTAATGCTCTGACACCATATTGCAGTGTAATTCCATCGCACCTAATCCTACTGACACTGCATCGCATATCTCGGGGTGATAGAACATCGGATAGGCCCATCCGATACAAATATCTTGGCAGTGAAGGGTAGCTCTGGAAAGCTACCTATCTGGACAGGGCTTTCTGGGTTTGCAATCTAAATCTTTCACTCAGGGATCAGAGTTACAGTTAGGCACTAGTAACACCCCACTCTGACCCTTCTTTTACAAGCCAGGGTGCTCTTTTCCTTCTTGGGTGGTCTTTAGCTCTAACCCTTGTGAGTCCTCACAGACAAGGGTGTCAAGGAGCAAGGTCTGCCAGCCTATGGATGAACCCCTTATACTACACCTATTGCACTGGGCACTATTGAGCAGATGACTTGATTTACAAGTATCCTCAATGTTGTGCTAATGTGCTATTTTAGGTGTGTGTTGAAAGGTTGGGGGTATGAACCAACTCCTGGCCTGGGGGGAGAGTTTATATATCCTGTTCTCAGGCCTGTCCCTCACTATTAGGCCAATAGCCTACTTGTGGTTTCTTGGGTTGTCATGACAATCCTTGATCAACTTGTGGTTGAGTATTTATTACAGTGTTATGTATTCCATCCTGTTGTAAGTACAAACTGAAGGCTCTTGATACTGAGCCTGCACTGTAATTAACTGTTGGTACATATATTTGATGTTGTTTCACTATTATGATTACATATGTATCTTTGTTCCTGCTATATGTAATCTAATGTTACACTTGTATTTACACATGTACCATTACAGTACTATGTGTAATTGGTCATTTGACAGTTTGTGGGACTGCTGAGCACTCCTCAGATCTGGTATTACATCTGTAATCTTGTTAGTACCATATGTAATCTTTATGTTACACTTGTGTTTACATGTGTACTATTACAGTACTCTCTGTAATTGGTGTTTGACAGTCTGTGGGACTACTGGGCAGTCCTCAGGGCTGAAACCTTGCTCCAAGAACAGCTGATCCAATGTCTGTTCTTTCCTCCTTGCTGCATTACACCACACACCACACTCCAAACTCAATTGATTCAACAATCAATCTGCCATCACTCACACAAAGTCCAAGTTTCCATTGGACTACTTTTAGAGGTCTGATAAGGCCTTCAAAAGATCTGTAGTTAAACACAGATCATGTCAGCTGTGAGTCAACCCTGCACCACTTTTTGTTGATATAAATTTCCAACTGGTGCTTCTTTATCCAATCAGCTTCCCTCTCAGTAAAACTTTGGCTGGTCTGGAACCCAAGTCTGGCTCTTGCTGACCTTTAACCATTGCATATTTTACAATCCACCTTTTCAATTTTCTCTGCTAGTTATTTTAACTTGATGCTCCATTTCCTTTCCCCTTTTCCATCAGGTAATGTGACTATTTCTGTTTTCCCCTCTCTGAAATTACTCTCCTCTTTTTTTCTTTCTCTATTGTAATGCATGATCTATAAAACTTGAATGTCTTTGATTCACAAGTGTAGCATCCTTTGGCTTTGTGCCTTCTTCTTCAGTTCCAGCCAAAACTTTAGCTGCAATGTTCATGGATAGCTGACTAAAGCCCTTGATTTTCCTGTTTTTTTCCTTTTCCAATTGTGAGCAGGTCAACCAGTTGATTCACATTATTGCCTGACCATTTTGTTGGAAATGAGTCAATTCCAGACTCTGAAGGGCTGATTATCAATTCCAATCAGCAGACTTGACATCTTTAGGTAAGGTTGAAAGTACTGACTTTTTTTTTCTCTTCCCCATATTAACCTAAAGATGATTGAGGTTGAGAGAATGGGGTAGTGGGATTGAGGCCAAGGTCAAAGAAGTGGGTATGCTGGAAGGTGAATGAGGGCAAGTTGGTGGGTTATCTGAAGGTATCTGGAGAGATACATTCCTGTATGTAAAAGTAACTGTATATGTCTACTTTTACATATATATATCTGGACATATTGTCCAAAAATTGGTTTACCAAAGGCCAATCTCTGAGACATATATATCTATATGTCTTAGGTATATATATATGTCTAAATTACATGTATGTATTGCACATATACTTTTTGCCAAACACAGCAGTAAGTTGTTGGTATAAACTATTGTCAAGGACTTCAGTGATATGTGTGTTACACTAGGGGACAAGTGTGAGGAGCTGGAATAAGTCTTTTGACTTGAGGTGGGAATAAGTCCTCATGACTTGAGATTTCTCTTTACCAGGAATAAGCCCTAAGGCTTGAGTGTTTACTTTTGGGAATGAGTTTTTCAACTTGAGTAAGTTTTTGTACTGGGAAAAAGCCTTGAGGCTTGTGTGTCAGAACTTTATGGGAATGAGCTCAAATGCTTGAGGATATATAGATGGGCTATCACCAGACAACTCAGATTCCTTCTTTTCTCACCAAAATAAAGGAATCTGTAAGTGTCTTTTTATTACACTTAAAATTAAAAGCCCACTCATCTAATCTTTTCTTTTTAAAACTTTTCTTTCTTCTTTTTCTAGGATCTTTGAACTTTTTCTTTTTTAAATTGTTCCTCTTGGTCCCTGTTGTGTGTTGCACAGGTCTGTCTAGTGCATCCATCTTATCTCAGGCTTATAAACCCTCAAGCCACCTTGTACTGACCTGATACCCCCAGGTAAATGGGTGGTCTATTGTTTTGCCTGTATAAATTCTTTTCTGACCAAAATAAAGGAATCTCATCTTTAAACTTTTTCTTCTTCAACTTGTCTTGGTCCCCGTTGTGTGTTGCACATGTCTGTCTAGCACATCCAACTTACCTCAGGCTTATAAGCCCTCAAGTGACCTTGTACTGACCTGATACCCCCAGGTCTCATTTCTTTTTAAGGCTTGACCTAATTCCTACATAAGTGCTAAGAGATAGATATTGATAGAGGTGACCCAAGATAGAAGAACAGTAACATGGTAACATGATTAAAGATCAACATGAGATCAACACAAGTACAAACAGAAACAAAATCACATGACATTCATCCTAAGGACATCACAAACTCTTCCAAACTTACTGGTTCATTCAGCAAAGAAATTCCAGAGATATCTGTGACAGATATAAATCTGTTTTTTTTTTTTTTTTTTTTTTTGCAATTTTGATTAGACTAGGAGAAACAATCTGTATGTGTGTGTTTGGATTCATGTTTATAAAGGAAATATTTATAAGGAGGTGAATTATATAAAAAAAAATGATATGACCCAATTCAGATGAAAGAATGGGAAATTTTGAAGATATCAATAAAGTATATATATATATGTATAATTCATATATATTATCTAGTACCATAAACATCTCACTTCTCTTCAAAATTTAAAGTACAGGAATCCTATCATAAAAATATCCCATTGTTTTTATTTTTAGTTTATTTTTAGTTTTTTTTTATTTAGTTTTTACTTTTTTATTCTACAAAGTGTCTTTCCTTTAGGATTTTGCACAACTATAACATCTTCTTCATATATTGAATCACAAGAAAAGTTAACATAGGGAACAGTTTTTTTCTATCACCTGTGTCTTTTGTTTGATAAAGAAAAAATTTTGATCCACACAAAATTACTATTATATATATATATATATAAACTTTGATTACCCAGCTGAATTTTAATCATATGGATTAATCATTTTTTACAGGATATTTATTTGGTAATAAAAGGTAGAAGAAAAGTAAAAAAATCAGAAAGGGATAGGTTGATTGTGTAACTTTACCGTATCCTGCATAATCTTTTGACATTACAGGGTATGTGGGACCTAGTGGGAAACAGCTCCATATCTTACTTATTGTTAGTGTGAAACCACCTTGGCGCTCTTACCCTATATTAATGAGTCAGCCAAAAACATTCAACCTTCTCCTTTTACCAACTGATCCAATATTCACACATTTTTAAAAGTGGGTCTTATAAACTGGCTTCAAGCACCACAATCTAAAATTCACCTTTATATTGTAGAAAACTACAAAGAGAGTTGGACAAAAACAGGGAACCTGTGGGCCAACAGGTCAGAAAATTCCAACAGGCAAAAGCCAGACAATGGACACAGTATGAGACACACCTGAACACAACAGGTAAGATGGTTTAACCATTGGCTTGAAGAGCCAATGAAAAAGATTGGACACAAACCGGTGGGCTAACAGGTCAGACAAGTCCCACAGGCACAAGCCAGACAATGGGCACAGTATGAGACACACCTGACCAAATAGAGAAGGTGAGAGAAGGACAGGAAGAAAAATTAGAACTGAAGGAGAAAGAGAGAATACAAACAGAGACAAAAAAAGAATCAGTGTGATGACTAAGAATGAGTAACGCAAAAAGTCGATGGAGGCACTCACTAATTCTTTTTGGTGAGGAAGAGAATCAGGAGGTGGAGAAGGAGAGCCTGGTATAAGACGACCGCCAGACGCATCCATCCTGTCTACAAACAATCCACCAGTCTCAAGAAGGACACCCTTTCGCTTCTTTCATACTAAGTGATACAAACACTACCCAATGAGGTAGGTTTACAACACAACAGACAGGACATCAAAACATGTAAAATCTCCTCCATCAACAACCAGTAAGCCTATTCTTCTGACAACAACCCCCAACTTCTAGCCAACAAGTGTCATATTGGTTTTGACAAATAAACCTAGGATTTACAAATTCTAACATATGTACGCGTGCCTTTGTGTTCATGAACTGGGACATTGAAAGATTTCAGATGTTGGAGAACTGAGAATCTGGAGAACCTCAATGAAGAGGTGAGAACAAGAAATTCAACACTGATGGTATTTGACAAGCAGCCAGTTGGAAGGCTATATATACTAAACAGCTACAGACAGTGAGAGTTACATGCCAGATGGGGTGTTGTGAGCTCCGAAAAAACAATGAAAAGGAAGATTGGCATGGACAACCTGGAGATGTGAAATGAAGTCAAAAAGGGAAATACAACTGAAGATATTCTCTGAAGCAAACATATCAACAAAAGATACAAGCTGGTATAATTTAAACTGAGTCACAGAATTTTAAAACCATCACAAATGTTTATTTCACAACCTTATACATCTAAAAAAAAAAAAACAATTACCACCTACATCATTATTTCTACATACTGCAAACATTAATAATTTACCCAAATGGGTAAAAGCATTTCTGAGCGAAAGTTGATCGCATAAGAATATCTGTTAGCGGTTCACATGGGATAAAACTATGCTCAGTAATGTTCAGTCATTTTTTACCCAGTCCAAAATGCTTTTACCCATCTGAGTAATTCATGAATGTTTACTTTTACCCATTTGTGTAAATCATCGATGTTTGCAGTGACATGTTGAAAGGTCCTATATTGAAATCTGTATAAATTTTACAGCTTTACCATTTCTTCTTCCGAATCTGACTCCGGATCTAAATCTGATGCGCTCCAATAACTTTCTTCTCTGTTCCACTCAACTTGACTGAGATGGTTCAGATACTTTTCCAATGCCACACTCAACGCATTACCAAATTGAACGGTATCAATCGGGTTAGGGTCATCAGTCACCTCTTGACCAATAAATTGGCGTGAAGGGATGGTGAACTTGGAGAGATTGTTCCAAGAGGCTACCTCTGTCACGGCCTTTCGAGATGGTCGTCGAGGGCAGGGTTGACCGTTAATGGGGAGGCCTTCGAAGAGGAGTCTTTGGGGCCTGAGAGATTCACTGTGCGCGAGCTTGACTGTACTAGATACCCCCGGACCAAACAGGGTAAGTGGGGGGCTGGAGGTGGTCCTGCGACCATGGACTGCACTAGAGTCCGACGTCGTCAAGTCCTGGCTTAAGATAGAGTGGTCGAGATCCCAGAACTGAATTCGGACTAAGGGTCAGAAAACTCTAGAGAAATCATCTTGCCGGCTAGCTTGAGCCCATATTCCACACCAACGTACCAATTCACATGATACAGGCGGCAATACCACTTTCCGGCGTCTCTTCTTCTCTAAAAAAGCGGAATGAAGCTTTTTATCCGTGACGATCTCCCCGATCAATGTATCACCTGCTGGCTCAGAAGTTCCTCCATTGACCAATCCGGGATTGAAGGAATGGACCATATCGAAAACTGTACCGCGCGAGCTGATCACGCGCCGGTTTGGGCTCATGATGGTGGACTAAAAGCCCCAAAGTGAGATTGAGAAAAATCAGAATTGGCGACAACAAAATTTCATGAACCACAAACCAGATCAACTTACGGCCAAAACCAAGCGCAACCCACGAGGCTGATCTGGCACAGATCTCAGGTTGTGAACCGATCGGTGATGAGTTGGAGATGTGGCGGAGTGATAATTGGCATTGGGTACGAAGGGAGCTTGATCCGGCGCATGGATCAAAGTTTTGGGTTTAAAGAACGTTTTATACATTCTGCCTGGCTAGGAAATTCCGAGAGGCGATTGAGAAAGGTGGAGAAGTCAAAGAGAGTTTTCGAAAAATCAAAAGTATTCACTGTAAAGAGTTGTCGAAGATCTATTTATGAACAACTTGAAACAAATCACAAGTCAGAACCACCAGAGTGAAGGAGATGGGAGGTACGATATTATGTATCATCAAGAAGTGAGAGGAGAGAGCCGAGTTGGAGTGTTTGGGGTAGTCCCGCCCTGCGTCCACAACGCTCTTTATAACTTATCATCTGCTTCCGTACTTTCTTGTTAAAAATTGTACTAACGCGATGAGCACACCAGGGCACGACTGAGAAGCTGAGACCTGTGAGCCATTCTTTTATCCGCTCTGATACATCAGATCTGCATATCATGATCCCGTTCCTGGCGCTCGGCGGAACTTGGTCCTTTTGCGCTTGAGCACGTGGCTCACATAGATGCGGATAGCGAAAGAGTGCATGAGTCCGAACTCAAACAGTCCCTCTAGACTCCCAGTTTCCGCTTGCGATAGGCGACACGACTCTGAGGACTAAAGCAGTATGGGGCAGACTTGGGTTTCGACGGCCACTGACTGGAATATGTTTTTCAAGTTGGCTGCAAGTCACCTTCATCTGACACTGGAGGTAGGTAGGCTTAGTTCAAGCTAAAGGTGGAAACTTATCCTTGTCGCAACCCCGCTCTCTGCTGCTCGGGTTCCTCTTAAAATTTATCCTTCTAACCTGGCCTTTATATAAATTACATATACGGTGAATAATGCCTGTGACTATGTTTTACTCACCGAAAAATGGCCCACGAACGATGGTAGCTCATTTAAATTTGAACAAGACGTTTCCCTAGACAGGCCAAGCTTCTGACGGAAGCATACCGGCCAGGTCAACGTCTCCCCAAAGCCTGGAACTTTTTACAGAATCAGTCTCTTATTATTAACAGAGTTCCCGTAACCTCTCCACCAGTCTCCGCCTCAAACTTATCGCATAATTCCATTGCACCAAACCTGTGTCCTATCCAATATCGTACATAAGAACGACTCGGACATGCGCCCACGCGCCAGGATCGTGAGCGAGCCTACCGTATCAATCAACGAACGCGATCCGGGCTACCGACCCTCATGGGCCTCGGCCAGACCCGATGCCAGCCGCCGAAACCCCCAACCTCAAGTCCGACAGCGGTCGTCTCAGCTCTCCACGACCACCATCCCCGAGCAACAGCATGAGTCAGTACCACCATCACCACCACCACTAACGAAATCTACATCTGTTTCGACGCACAGTCACAATCTCAAACATCGAGCCTCGGCGTCCACAGCTGGCCAAATTATTTACAGCCTTCCACCGCTCCCCCAGCCGAAGCGCAAGCCCGAAGGCCCGGCGGGGAGTCACTGGACTTCTTGGTGGACGGGCGCTGGGAGTGGAATCAAAGATGAAAAGCTAGAGTCCGGTTCGGCTGAAAATTTTGTGCGCGAGCTGAGACGAGATCTGTGAGAAGACCTGCTATTCATCAATACTTACGATTGTGGGTGCGTTTGGAGCGGACGAACCTCGGCTGACGCGCGCGGTGTGAGCAATCGATCGTAGGTTCTCGAAAGAAAGCGTGAAGCGGTTGAGGACGTTGAGGATCAGGCTGTCAACCGGTCCGATAGCTTGGCTAGAACGCTTTGTCACAGAGGCCGGTGGGCTGGATGTCTTGGAGGAGATGCTTGTTGGGATTGTGGGCCCGGGGATAGGTCAAAGGTAGGCTGCGTACCAAGGCGTTTTTGTTTGTTTGTTTGTGAGTTTGGAAGGTATTGATGATGTTGATTCAATTCCATGAATCTAGCAGCTCAAATGGACAATCGAGGGAAGTGTTCGATCTGATGCTTCTAGAGCTCATCAGATCTCTGAGAGTGATTATGAACACCATAGTCAGTTGACTCGTATTCCACTCCCACACATTTACTCAAGCTGATCACCTTATCCGTGCATCTCGAACCCGACAACTTCCGGAAAACAAAGACTGGTTCGGCACAAGTCTTGGAGAGTGCGAGTTTGATCGACTTACTTGCTCGCTCGCTCTCAGCCTCGTCCTTTAAATCCAGATCACAGGCAGTGGAGATCTTGGCCGGAATCTGCCTGTTATCGGCCGACGAGGGTCATCTGCTTGTGATACGGGCCCTGTCTCAGATTCGCCACCCGGACCCGACGCGCCGGTTCCAAGGTTTGATGGAGAGTTTTGGAACACACTTTGGCGAGTCGAGCGAAGGTGAGCAGGAGGTGATTGATCGAGAAGACTTGAGCGTCGTGTGGGAGTATCGGACGGGAGCGATGGGCTTGTGCAATGCAATAGTGAATTGTGTTACTGAGCTCGAGGAACGCATGGAATGGAGAGAGGCGTTGAAGGGGGACGGGTTGGCAGAAGTCATATTGGTTAGTTCTTCATCACCCTGCTGGATTCTTGATAGCAGGTAACTTATTTAAACCTTGCTCGATGACTCTCGGGCGCTCTTCCTGGGCTGTCCAGCGATTGTCCCATCTCGATCCACCCGACCGATTCCTCAAACAACTTCACAGTTGGCTCGAGTCTGAAGCCAATGATGAACTTGAACGTCTTCGGTCGCTCGGGCGGTCTCGACAGAAAAGTATTTCCAGGTTAGGGTGAACGTTTATTCACGAGGGAAAAAAACTATGACTTACCTCGTCAATTTAACTGGGCATCACAGAGGTCATGGCGACCACTACACCCCTCAAAAATCGCGAATTAGTCTTTCGCAAGACTCGCCGACTCAGGTTCATGTCAACGAGATAGCGTTGGTCTCAATATTCCTATGACCAACCTAATAGGGAGCCCGTGACTGAAGTGAACCCCCATCGTGACACTCGTAGCTTTAAGAGAGGGTCTTGGAAAGGCTTGATCGATCAGGTGTGGATATTGTTCCGAGAATTGAAAGCTTCGGATCGCGCAAGCCTTGACGAAATTGACAATTGGCTAGAAGGCCTGAAGTTCATTGACGGGGATGGTCTGGCCAAGATGGGATCTGCAAGAGCCCGCATGCAAACACTGGTCGCTGGGGTTCTGGAGGAGATCGAGTTACAGGCGCTGAAGTGGTTGGACTTGGTGAGTGAGAATGTAGACCCGAAGTCAAACTCTTGTGACGGCCATCAGTTGGATGAAATTCCGTGCTCTTGACCACTCAAGCATTCCATCATTAACTTGGTGCGCCCACGAACATTTTGCTTACCCATAGTCTCAAGCTGCCTCAAGAAGCCACAAAACCAAAAACGCGTCATCTAGCCCTGAGTCATCTACGCCGTCAGTGACCATTGCATACTGGATTACTTTGAGGTATTTTGGACTGACTCTTCTTCCCCATCAGTTTCCCGAAGAACGGGGCCCTCGCTTCAGAGACAGATTTCAAGACCAAATATCCGCCACCACCACCACCTCTTCCTCCTCCACCTCCTCCACCTCCTCCACCACTACCTCCACCTGAAATTAAAAAACCTGAAAAAACCCCACTTCAATATATCCCAGCACCTCCTCCTCCCCCAGCACCGCCGCCGCCACCGCCGCCACCACCGCTTCCAGGACGCTCGGCCAGCTCAGCAACACTGCTTCCTAGCGTACCAATTAATCTAAAGACTATCAAACATCTCACCTTGAACCCGGTTCTTCCTATACCGGCCTCCGTGGATCCTACGCCAAAGATTAAACTGAACAGACCGCAAGAAGCATCTTTGAACCCAGAAGTCCAATCAGATGCAAGAGAAAAGAAAGGTCAGTAAAATTTCCATAGGTTTGTGTGTTCTGGATGGGGAGAGTACTGAATAAGGCTCTTTGCCAGCAGAGTCTGAGCCGATTAGAGTGATTGAGACTTTGCAGAAGGATGAACAAACAAAGCGTATGAAGGTGGGCTTATTATAAACACTAAAAATGCCTAAGCTCAACAGAAGAAGAAAAAACAGAAAACTGATCCACCCTGTATCTTCATCAGCCATTTTTTTGGAACAAGCTGGTCGTACCTGCAAACATTCGAAAAAGTACCATCTGGGCAGACGATCACCAGGGCCTGCCAACGACGGTGGACCTCAGAGACCTATTGAAAGATTTCTCGATCCCAATTTCGATTCAAGATCCATCGGGATCTAAAAAGAAGCGAGTGACGAAGACGCTTTTGTCTTTAAACCGGGCTAACAACATTGGTCAGTCTTGGAGGGCTTTTTTTCATATCTGTTCGCCCAAGCACTTTTGTGAGATGGAGTTTCTTGGAACTCAAACCAATCCGGAGCAGCCATCTTGCTTGCTCGACTCAAATTGACCGACGACGAGGTAAGGCGGGCGATTTTGTCTCTGAACGACGAGTGCTTAAACCTGGAAACCCTGAAGGCGCTCCGACTTTTTTCACCGACAGCTGATGAGGTATGTGGCATGGTAGATCTGTGCTTCTTTGTCTACAGATCAAAAAGACTGATAAGCTTGAGATTCGCATGAAAATCAAGATTGAGGCTATCAAGTCGTTTGAGGGAGATCGAGGAACGCTATCCAGAGCTGACCAGTACTTCATCAAGGTATGTCTGCAATTCGAAGAAACACATTGCAAGCGAACTGGACTCAATGCGCTCAAGGTTATTTTCTCGTCTAGGTCATGGATATCCCGAGGCTCCACCAACGGCTCACGGCCATGATCTATCGTCGGCGTTTTGAAACTGAAGTTGATGAGCTGGGACCGGAACTAGGGGTGTTGAGATGCGCAACTGCCGAGATTCGAAATTCTTTAAAGCTGAGGAAGATCATGCTCGTGAGCCTTTAAATATCTTGTGCCAGTACGTAACTCGATCATCAGAAGGATTAATGCGGAGTTTTATGTCTGAAAGTGTGTTCTGGAGATTGGAAATGTGCTGAACGCTTCCACGTTCAGGGGAAATGCAACTGGCTTTGAGCTCTCTGCGCTTCTGAAGGTTGAGTACCGCCGTGCTTACAGTCGCTGGCTTTATATTCTTGGAACATCTGCTCACTCTTTGGTCCACCTCTGCTCTCGGTGAAATCTAGCTGCGCGAGACTCGATCTAATCTGAAAGGCGATGGACAGGTGAGCCTGGTCCATTATTTGGCGAGATACTTGCGAAGAATAGATCCAGGTAGCGTGGCGCTAGAGGATGAGCTCGCACACTTGGACTCTGCATCGAGAAGTGAATCGGAGTGATTTTATTATTATTATCAAGTTGCCTTCTCTTTTGTGAAACAAGAAGCTTATTTTCCCAAGATTTGTTTCACCTTCTTCTCTCTTTCACTTACTCAAGTCTCTTTCTCGGATGTTATGGGTTCCGTGAAGACCTTGTTGGGTGGAATGAGCCAGTTAAAAGAGGAGATGAAGATTGCAAAGTCGAGTCGGCTTTCGTTTCACGGAGATTACTTCCTGGTGGCGATGGAGGTAAGTGATTTCTAAATTTCCTCAGGATTGAGTTTATTTTTTTATTTTTTTTGATCTTCGATTTGTTTTTTGGGGGGGTTCAGACTTTCGTCGCCGAGGCCGAACTTACAATGAAGGCTCTTCAGCGGACAACAGATCAGATCAAGGATGAAATCCGAATAATGGTCGAGTACCTTGGCCAGGATCCCAAATCAAGAGCGGAGGACGTTTTCGGGGCACTATCAACCTTCAAATCGGATCTTGAGGTCAGCTTTCCCCATCTTTTTCATATTTCTGTGCCACATATTCAAAAAGATGTGTGAACTTGAAGCGAGGCGGACATTTCCTTCGATACAAACCTAAATATGTTTGTTTTGGGTTAACTAGCGAGCAGTGGATGAGGTTTTGGATGCGGGAGATGACGAACTTCACGTTAATTCCGAGATAAAACACCTGAAGGATGAGGAACGAATCCAATCGCCACGCCAAGCAAGTGATCTCATGGTCAGTCATTCTAATTTCGGAATGAAAACGTTCCAAAGGACTGAAGATCTCGCAATATTTTTCAACCTGTTCACGAGCAGGCACCCAGGACGCCGATTGGACATGGGAAAGACCAAAGCTTGACTTCCTCAATCGGAAGCAGTCGCAAACTATTGTTCGGGAAGGGTGGCTTGGATACAGCTATTCATGATATGAGAACGGGATCGATCTTGAGGCGTCATCGACAGCTCCGAGACGAAATCAGTCCAAGTCGTGCGCGGAGTCCTGCGTCTAGATTTTTTTTGACGGGCTGAGGACGAAGAGGCTGGTACATTTATTGGCTTTAGCTGATGATGTAGTTGTTGAGTTGAAGACTTGATGTCTCCTAGTTAACATATCGCGCAATGGGGCCATCAGTTCTGTGGTTCAAATGAGCATAATTAGCTTGATTTTACCGTCCCATCCCCAGGGGGATTTCGAGCTGGAGAGTAGTATGTATGAATTCGAAAGGAAATGGTAGGATAAATTTCAGCGAGCGTTTTCTGAAATTGACCAATCAAAAAGGAATCATCAAATCATTTCATTATAAATCTTTGATGTCAAAATGATCATCTAGAAGGGTGGGTACACAGGTCAAATTGGACTTGATATGTGATCTTCTTATCACGTTTGGATTTATTTTGTAACCCTGAAGAAAATGGTCATCTGTTAACAGTATGTGCACTTATAAGTCTCATCACAGAAACGTATATATGTTTACTAACAATGTAGCACTCATTCACTCACCGTTTGCTGCTAAACTCGAGTTTGTACTCATTACAGCAGTGATGATACGATTTAAGGAATATCTTTCTATCGAGACAGTCTGGATTCTCAATTTCAGAGAGAGAGAATGACAGCTCCGAGAATGCCGAGGAGGAAGAGCTTTATTGGGGTGATTGGCCATAAGATTCAACAGTCTTTATTCGGCCTATGTTGAACTTTCCTAATCCGAGGCTTTATCAAGTACCACATCTCTCAAATTAAGGAAATCCTTTTTAAGCCCATAGGCTACACTCACAGAGGATCTTGGTAGACTTAACCGGTATGCATCTTATAAGTACATAAGTGAGCCACTGGCTGATCGAAATCAAGTTCGATGGTACGATGAGCTGTATAGAGTTCAAAGTTAAATGATCGTCTCCAACTTTAATCAGTCGGGCCTTTTTCTTTTGAGCACCACCGAATCCACCAAAACTGATGAGTAAGATCGGTGGTTGAACGAAGAGTTGCGATGAGGTTTGACAGATGGACCAACTTGAGGATCTTCATCACACTTTACCTCGATTTCGCTGATCAGGGCCGGTCAGGATGGAAGTTTTGTTCGAATTCAGTTTTTTTGGTTTGACCATCATCATCAATTTCAATTTTTTATTTATTTCTTTCTTTCTTTCTTTCTCTCTCTCTCTTTTGAACAGTTATTTCTGTATGACAGCCTTAAATCATCATCATCACTATTGGTCACTATTTTAACCTGATCATGACCATCCCTTCTTCACCTACCCAATCACATTCCAAACAGACTCACCTTGAATTGGTTCAAACTCATTCCACTCTCCTTAACCATTCTCATTCTCATTCTCATTCAGAACTTCAACAATGGCCTCTCAACTTCTCTTCCAACGACCCAGCTGGTACCCAATTTTTAAACGTATCTCCACCCGTTCACTTTCCCTTTGCCAACACCAACCCAAGTAATTCACCCTTGAACTTCACATCTCTCTCAATCCCGTCCTCATCAACCAGCTCAGAGTCTAAGAAAAGAGGCCCAAGTTCATCAGACTCACTTGGTAGGTCTTCTAGGCCTAGACCATCATCAGCTCACGAAAGACCAGCTCATGTCTTATTCGAACAAAACCAACGATCGCTATCGGTATCATATCCTCAAGCTACATTTGGATTTCCATCCTCAACACCGAAACCCGAATCTGGTTATCTGGAAAAAGGAATGAGTAGTCCTGAACCTAATGAAAAACCAGATTTAGACAAAGTTGAAATCAATGATGAACCAGTAACTAGTTTACAAGGCGTTGAACAAAAATTTTGGAAGCGTAAGATTACGGAAGTGAGTGACTATGATAAAAATAAAATAAATATCAGCAAAAAAATTCATAATAATAATAATAATATTAATAAACCTCGCGTTTGATCAATAATGATTTGAATATATATATATAAAAATAAAACTCTTATATCCTATTTTTTTGTATGTATCTTGATCCGAGTGTTGTAGAAGAGACGTGAACAAAATCGAATTCATCAACGAGCTTACAGAGAAAGGCGTGACGTGAGTATATGTCAAATGTACCTTCTTCATTCCTTAATGATGTAGAGCTAGTTATTGTATTTTTTTTTTATTTTTTTATTTTTATTTTTTTGACAAATTCATATCTTTGAGCTTACTCTCTCATCCATATCCATAACTATAGTTGGCCTTGAAGCAAAAAGATTTAGAGATAGCTACCCTGAAGGAAGAGGTTGAAAGTTTGAGGGAAGTGGTAGGAAGGTGAAGATTACGATCCTTTAACATTTCTTTGTCAGAATTACAGTACGCCTTCTCACCATACTGAACCGCTGCTTTCTCACTCTCTCTTTTCTTAATCTCAACAAACTCTTCCTTATTTCGGTTTCCTAAAATATGGAACTGGTCATTCTTATCATTTTGATTGCAGTAGTCAATATCAATGGCTCGGAGCTCTCCCGAACCCAGTCCCCGTCAACACCGTTCATGATCCAGCCCAACATCCCACTTCCTTAAATAACTCAAGTCTACCTTTCAATTTCGGTTCACAAAGCACTAGACTCTATGGGAATCATAATCAACCTATAGCCACTAGCTCACGCGCTCAAGTACCAGTACCATCACCCACACCAAATGATCGATCAACTTGGGATCCAAATCTTTCTATACCAAACTCACCAACATACCGTACCAGGAGGTACTAGATTAGATAAAGGTATAGGATCAAGTAGAAACAAAACAAAGCATCATCATCATCATCATCTTTCCAATTCTCAATATCAATATCAATTCCAAGAAACTCTCATCATTTTTTTTTACTTTTTCAACATCAGCTCCACCTTCATCTCCTGCTCAATACCCTCCTTCTTCTTCTTCTTCTTTTTCACAATTTGGTCCTAAATCATCTTCTCCCAGCTAAAAATAGTTTAATATAATTAATAATAATAGAAAACAATAATTCCTTTTTTTTTACTTTTTACTTTTTTCTTTGGTCTCATGATTGAATGATTGATTATAAGATGTTTATGTAATTAGTATTTTGTGATCTTGTATCATTGATCTGTATGTTATGGTTTTTTTTTTGTAGTAAGTAGTTTTTTACCAATGTGAGTTCAGTAAGTTTGGGGGGGGGGGGGGGGTTGCTTCAAATATTTTTTCTTTTTTTTTTTACATCTGTTTCAATTCTAAAATCGAAGGACATATTATGATTATGCTACTGGTTGATAGTGATTTTTGGGCCTCTTTTTTTGTTTGTCGCTATGGACCTCTCTCTCTGTCCTTTTGTTTTTCATGACCGAAGAACGAACGAGTTGAATATGATATACACATATGTTATGACTTATTGACACTGTTGGGGCTCTTTCTCTTTAAAAGGGGAGGTGGTCAGATTTAGTGTAATGGGTGTTGGAAGAATGTGAACGAACAAGCTTACGCTTATAGTCCCAGGGTGGACAGGTGAAGAAAAAAAAAAACAAGACCTTCGACCTGGTGCATGTTCCAGAGGATCAAGTATTGTGTTGTGTACGAGTCACGCTCAAACTCGGGGCTGGGCAAGCCCCGGCAGATTAGGGAATTGAGTGGCATTAACTCACCATCAGTCAAGTATATGGGTATTTTCATATGCAATTGGGGCAGTAAGGTATCAGTTCACCTCATCCTGAATTTCAAAAGGGTCAATGGCATCCCCGTTCAATTCCCAGGGGATCACTTTCAAAAGGTTCCTTCACTTGCTTGTTGGTCTGAATGGTGAAGCTGGCAATGGTTGTCCCCACAGAGCCACTTGCATTCAGACCTGAGAAGGTTGTGTGCTTCAGTTTTTCTGATGAGATTGGGGAATATATTGTCCCTCTTTTGGCATGGATCCAAGCATGACAGAACACAGATAGACAGGTTTGAAAAGCATCACATCTGGAACCCTGAGTACAATAGGCTTGTAGTGTTCCCAACCTCAATACCATTTTCAGCTTGCAGGTTCACAGGTTGGGAGCATTTCCACTTTTGGAGGATTTGGGCAGTCCAAAGGGGAATCAGGTGCCATGACAAGCATTGATGCAGAGCAGTTGAATTTGTTTGAAGGTGTTGTTTGGCATCAAAGCCAAGAAACCATGGAGGTGGGGTCTGGTTTGGTGTGACCAAGAACAGAAGGGGGGTGGGCAATTGAGTGCCCTTTGCTAGAAGAGTAGCTTGAAGACAAGAAGGAAGGGGAGGAACGTATGCGGGTTCTCAAGGGAGAAAAGATTGATCAATCCGGGCGGATGCAGGTGGGGTTCAAGGCATTTGTCCGCATACTGATACACAGTGGAGATGATGACCAAAGGGAAGCCAGATGCACAAGTACATGCATTCCTGCCTAAAGTGCATCATAAGTTGTATGGAAGGGACCTTCGGACTTTAAATTGGGTGTATCCTCCAGTTAGGGCAGGCCCGAGGCGCTCCGTGGCTGCCCCATCATAATGATGCCAGCCCGTTGCCAGGCCCGGTTTAAGGGGGGCAGGGCCGGCTCTATGGCCCCATTAGAGGGCCCGGGTGTGAGCGTGACTTCAAAGTAATGTATTTTAAATTGTTGATTGAATTGGCAGGCCCTTTACCGACGCATACAATCAGACAATAGAATATCTTATAAAGTTGAAAACGTTCAAATGAGAACTCAAGTCTCAGGGATAGCCTCCTATTGACTAGAACAAATCGCGCCAGCCAAGAAGAAAGAAAAAAAAAAAAAATCAATTTAATTGATCAAGTCATGAATTTCTAGCAATGTGGTTTAAATACGAAAAATCAAAGTGATGACAAAAAATGAAGTTGCGATTTTTGAAAGAATGAACCAAAAAAAAAAATTAAAAAATTAAAAATTAAGGGTAAGATCTAAAAAGAAGATTATCTCTTATATCATTCTTGAAACCCTAGTGAAGATACCAAGTGAGTGTTTTTTGTTTTCGTTTGTTTTGGTTATACTGTTGTAATATGAAAGAAGACGTTCTGTACTGAAATGTGAAACAACCTTTTAACCTGTTAATTTAGCTAAAGTAGGACCAAGTAAAGGAATTTCTTTAAGTTTATGAGCAACTGCACTATGACCATCTGAAAATTCAGTTAAAGTGATTGTAAATTGTGACACTTGACCAGCTTGTATCATTCCTGAATTAAAATTCATACTAGCAACGTAATTGATATGTTGATTTTTTCCTGGTCCTGCACTAGTAAGAGCAGTACCAGTAAATTGAATGGCAGGAGGAGATGTTGAAGCAAGTTGAACTGAAAGAGAGAGAGAGAGAAATCATCAATCTTTATCATAGTATCCTCATGTTCATTTTTTTTTTACTTCACTTACTATTATTCAGTGTCACTTTTAAACGTCCACCTGCGGTAGTCTTATCAAACGCATCAGCAAATTCTTCAGAAGTATGCGATGTAAAATCTTTTCCGGTTAATTGGTTTGTAATTTGACAAGTTACACTATCTCCCATAATATGATATGCTTCTTCATAATTTCCTTTTTGTAATTGTTCACCAAAACGTAAGACTAAACCTTCGGCTCGTACTGCTTCGTGATATTCAAAATCTAATATAATTCGTATCACAAAAAAAAAAAGGGGGGGGGGGGGGTTGAATGGTCATCAGTAATGTATGGTTATATATAATATTCAACGTATGATAGAAGAAATGAGCTCACTTGGATCAAGAATTGGAGCATTTTTAATTTCGGGTAGATGCCATGAAAGTTGTGTTCCATCAGAGAAACCTTCGACTTCCAACCTAAAAGAGGTTACTTCAGTGGCGTTAGGAGTTGGCCCACGAAAAGCGAGAACAGCTCGAATGTTCAAGTCAGCCCAAGCCGTTGGTCCTGCATCGGTCGTAACATTTCCTATTGAATCAAATACAGAGTTTTATAGGCCATTATGAGTACCTAACACACTACCTCAAATTGAAGTTGCTCATAGAGCTGACCTATGAATCCAACAGCAAATGGGTTCATCGAGACTGGGAAGACTGTTTTTTTTTTTAAAAAAAAAATGATTGAAATGATCAATGAAACAACTCTTGAGAAAGTATGATAGAGTAATTTTTTTTTTTTTTTTTTCGATGGATTTATATAAATCAACATACCATCTGATACTCTCACAGTCAAACGACCTTCAAAAGTTGTCCTACGAAATTCGTAAAGGAAATCTTTTTTTTTTTTTGAAAAAAAAAAAAAAAAAAGTTAAACGTAGTTGACTTGATTTTTTTTTTTTTCTTCTTTTTCTAAAATTGAATATTGAGTTGAGATTTTGAATTGAACCAACCTATGGCATTACGTAATTGTACGATGGCACCACCTGTTACGTCACTTTGAAAAAGGATTTGAACTCCAGGTCCTAATTCTATAAAAGCTCCAGAATAATTACCACTCTTTAAATGATCTGCGAGTGGGAGTAGGACACCAACGAGACCAGAAACATGTTCGCTTGACATATCTGTAAAATGAATGATTATTATTTATTTTTTTCATCATTTTTTTTTTTTTTCGATAGGATTTTTCTCCTGTTACACTTCCAAAAGTATTTTTAGCATATATATAAATAAAAAAAACCCGACTCACTGTGAAAATCAGGTAAAACCAAGTCCATACCAGTGTCACTTGATCCACCACCGCCACCACCAGACGAACCAGAGGAAGAAGATCCACCAGAAGCTCCAATTCCATAAATGGCTTGATCTTGAGAAGCTCCAATGACAATTTGATCTAATGTTGTAAGTTGACCTAATACAGGGTGATCACCTGAGAAAGTCCAAGTGGCTTCAAAGTCAAGATTCTTGTTTGGTAAAGGTCCTTTACTTAATCTCACAATTCCTTTGGTTAAAATGGTAAAAGGTGAGGCTGACTTGAGAGTCACTATTTTTATTTTCAAAAATAAATTAGTAGTATACAGAACAAAAAATTTCAATATATGAATCTCTTTTGGAATCGATTCACAGGTATCATTTGATTTTTTTTCTTTTTTTTTTCGAAAAGAAAAATTGACTTACCACTAAGTAATGACATAGTTAAGGTACCACCGTAGGAATTTTTCTTCCACCAATCTATGAATGCTAAATAACCAGAAAAAAAAAACACGTTTAATCAGTTTAGGATTCAAATTTAAACTGACAAATTAAAAAAAGTTTAATCCGAATCAATTTTTGTTTTTTTTTGTTTTACCAGTTTTTTCCCCTATATTTTCAGGTGATCCACCTAATATTTTGAGTGTAGCCGTAATCTTAGGATTAGTTGAAAATACGGTATATGCTTCTTCAAATTTTCCAGATTTAATATTGATAGCAAAATCATTAAAAGTTTTAATCAAAAAATTTGCATCATTGGCAGAAATTTCTGTATGAGCCGATACTAAATATTAGCACACGGATTGGATTCAAAAAAAAAACACTATAACACTTTTCATTAACTGATAGGAACGTACTACTGTCCATGTTCACTGATGAAGAAGTAGGAGCGTCAGTGGAGTTGTTAGTAGACGCTGTTGCCTTGGTATCAGTTGGATTTGATGTAGTTGGATTTGATGTAGTTGGATTTGATGTAGTTGAATTTGACGTAGTTGGATTTGATGTAGTTGAATTTGATGTAGATCCACCAGCTGAAGAGTCCCCACTGTGAACTCCTACAACATCTATGATCACATTTTTAAGTTGTCCCATTTCGGGTAAGTTACCGATAAATGTCCAGTTAGAAATAAAGTCTATGGGAGTGTTTGGTAGAGGTCCAGTTGATAGTATCAATGTTCCAAGCAAGTCTACTTTATAAGGTGAAGTCGAACGAGGTATAACTTAAAACAAACAAATATCGTAAGCCAAATTTTTTTTTTAAGTATATAAGTTGACTATCAATTATCTTAAAAAAAAAAAAAATAGACTTACTCTTTGTTAAAGTTAATTTGAGAGTCCCTCCAAATGAATTCTTTTTAAAAAATTCCGTGAAAGCTAAACAAGAGGTAAAAAAAAGGGGGAATGAGAATTTAGAAACTAAATATGAGTGAATTCAGAACCAAAAAAAAAAAAAAAAAAAAAAAAAAAGTGTCAAGGAATTACCTTTAATAGTCGAAATATCCTCTTCTTTTCCACCCAAGATAGTAACCTTTCCGGTCATTTTAGGATTAGGTGCTAAGAGAGGTATAGCACCTTCGTAATCACCAGCTTTAACTTTTGTGTTAAAGAAATCAAAAAGTTTTCGGACCTTAGCAACATCAGCTATGAGGGAGGGAGAGGAAACAAAAGGTCATGATATTAACTTGAGAAATACTGAACTTTTTGATGATGAAGCACTCAATAGATAATTAATCAAAGCCCATCACAGAATGTAAGGAAAACGTACGCGTGTCTGCAGTGGCTCCTGGAGAAGTAGCATCTGTGGTGGAGTTAGTGGAGGTGCTAGGGGACGCCGTAGCGGGGGTGTTAGGGGACGTCGTAGCGATGGCCGAAGTCGGTGCAGATGCTGAAGAATCACCGCTGTGAACGCCAACGACATCTATAACCACAGTTTTAAGTTGTCCCAATTCTGGAGAATTTCCAGCAAATGTCCAATTGGAAACAAAATCTATAGGAGTGTTCGGTAGAGGTCCAGCTGATAGTATCAATGTTCCGATCAAGTCCGTTTGATATGGTGAAGTAGAGCGTGGTACAACTAAACCCGATATAAAAAAAAAAAAAGTAAACAAATTGCAGGGAAACGGGTTTCTAGCAAAAAAAAGTAAGAGACCATTAAGATCAAGACCTCCTAACCTTTGGTTAAACTTAATTTAATACTCCCACCGAAAGAATTTTTGGCAAAAAATGCCTTGAACGCTATAAACAGTACATAAAAAAAATTGATTAGGACTTTACGAATTGGGTTCAGAACCGATAAAAAAAAAAAAAAAAAGAATTGAACCTTTCTTATCCGAAATGTCCTCCTCCTTTCCACCTAATATGGTAACCTTTCCAGTAATTTTAGGATTTGGTACTGCCATTGCCCAAATACCATCATAATCACCACTGGTTATCTTTCCGTTAAAGAAATCAAAGATCTTTCGAACCTTAATAACATCAGCTATAAATCAGAAAAAAAAAAAAAAAAAAA